>JABSTQ010008949.1:0-31223 GCA_013358835.2 Ixodes persulcatus
TTACTATATTGTGCGCGAATGGTGTTAGCACTCCATCCTTGCGCTAATTATCGGTCACAGATGAGCGCTTACGCTGCGTACTCTCTCCAGGTCCATCAAAAGCGGCGGAAATTTTTGGCACATGGGGACGGGCGGGCAGGCGGGTGGGCGGACAGGCAGGCAGGCAGGCAGGCAAAGGCGGAAAAGGAAGGGGGGGGGGTTGATTGCCTCCCTCCACCGTATTGTTTACTGGTAAACTAGAATGTCTGGAAGAGCGCGGTGCCCCTCCATCGCCGAAGCTCTAGGTTTGACACTACGGGGGGATTCTGTGTGCGTATTTGCGTCCGGAGAGCTGGGCCAGGCAAAAGGCAGCGATTGATTGATCGAGCAGGCCCGTAGCTTCCGCCGCCCAGTCGTCTGCAAGCGACTTCATTTTCGCGATTCGTAATCAGAAAAGAATTGCCAAAAATTGGTGCCGCGGTAAATTCACCCCATGGTGATTAATGCATAGCATACCGCTCCCGATCGTAAAATGTGTGCCCGCGAAATAATTTTTGACGCCGCTTCTGGCTTCTGGGGTAATTTACAAGCATGTCCTTAATTAAGGTAGTGTCTCGCCAGTTTATGGGAGGTATATTTTGTTCAGTGTAAGTATATAGTGTTCATACCTCACCCAATTTCTTTTGTTTTTTTTCCTTTGGTACTGCCTTTGCGAATGGTGTGTAGGTTGTAATTGTTTTTGGTTGTTGCATGATTGTAGTAAGGTGGTGAGCTGGTACTAATTGAACACCTTGAAAAATAGTTCACAAAAGTTAAGGAGACAAGGAGAGTAACACATAGACCACATGCAAGCGCAGACTGTCAACTCGCATAAACAGAGAGAAGGAAATAAAGAATGCGGAAGGAGCTCGAGCAGAGGCCCAAGTGGAACGCGCTGATTCACCCATTAGCAAGAGCAGATTTTAAAAGCATAATTTCCTCGTCAGTTAAGGTAACAGATGGATGGCTAATACATCAAAACAGCTCAATCTCTCCGTAAATTCACGATGGACTGTCAGCTATCTATGCACTGTTTACACTGCTCGTGTATGTCGCCCTTAGAAAAGACGTGAATAATTAGCATATACTATAAAAAAACATACAAGAGGATTTTTTAGGGCCTTTATTATTTGTAGTATGGGCAACCAATGTGTCCGCACATTTTTCTGTTATCTGAGCTACCAAGGAAATTGTATTTAGTCTTGTGCATAGGGGTGAATTAGCACGTTCCACTTGGACCTGTCTGAACTTTTGCTAAAGCTCCTTCCGCATTCTTATTTTTTTTTCTTCTCTAATTATGTGACTTGGGAGTCTGCACTTGTATGTAGTGTATGTATTCCTCCCCGTTATTCCTTGTTTTTTTGTGTACTATTTTTTAAGATGTTCAATTAGAATGAACTCACCACTTTACTACATGGAAAGGCTGTTGTTAATTCTAGAGTGTCTGTAGAACAATCTACCTGACATCTTTGCCTCGCGCCCCGGTTTCCTGAAGCTCAGTTCTCCGAGCACAGCCTTTTGATATCTCTGATCCTCTCTTCTTTTCTTTTGTGTTCAATAGATTGAGTTGCTAGTGTGCACCTGTCCTGTGTCCTAACGTGTTCCTGTCCTTTTGTCCTTGTCTTTTTGTGCACTTTTTTTCAAGTTGGTCATGATATTTTTATTGTGTATTCTACTCTGTGTTTTCATCTTTATACTTACTGCAGCCCTTGCCAAGCCGAAGTTGGCATTCACTTTCGCCATCCTGATGTGAGTGTCCTGAGACGACACAAGATGACAGTCGCCTCTGCTGAAGTCCAGGCTTCATGGAAGAAAACCAAGGCTGTTTATGGTAAGGTGCTCTACATGTTGGGCAATATAATAGCAACTTATTGCTGCTAGGATTGTTTTTAACACAAGCTGTGTTTATGGGCTGGCCTTTAGCAATTCTGTTGCCACTCGCTTGGAATGAAAGCCTGTAGGGAAATTCCGCATTTCTGTCGTAAGCGGAATGCAGAGTTGACAACAGAAGTGCATCACTACTTCCATGCAGTGTTGACTGTGTGTGTTGTATTTGTATTTTGTATTTGTTTATTTAGTGTTCCCAATAATGGCTAAAGCCTTCCCATTGGTGTGCTTGTGAACGGCGTGAGCGGTGAGCAGTGCCACTCTCCTCCTTCGCCACCGTGCCCATTGATTTTCAGAGAAGTTTCCAGTATTGGTCTCTATGATATTTTGTCATATATCGCACATGGACACAACCAGGGCGCTGTACCTACAATTCAACACTCGCAAGGCTTGCGCGAATACACCCTGTAGCTGGTCGCACTTTCAGAGTCATTTTAATGTTGCAAAAATAAATAATGACATTGGCATATTTGTCGTGCTGAATTCTGTCACACTGATCTCTGATCTCTTGAACTGCGGATATTTTGTATAGATTCTTGTACATCTCTCCCTCACATATGTCCGAAAACATTTTACTTGGTCTATCAAGCCGTGTAGGTCAAGAAGCTATGATCTGTAAAACTCCCCAGAGCACTCCTAAGTTGCGAAGCTTCGCGGTAGATTTTTATGAAAAATATTCCGTGCTATTTCCTAACCACGAATACTTGAATGCAGGAGCATGGTATGCATTTCACATACTCTCTTTGACAAGCTACAGCATCTTAAATGTCATGGCCACAACCCTTACTATACCTATTAAGTTTTTGGCTGACTGTGTCATAGAAGCTGTGTATGGGCTGGACCAAACTGCAATCAGCCTTGTGTTATGTGGTACTGCTCTCCCTGTATACACAGGGGCAGGAGTGCAGCCGCATTGCTCCAAGCTGGTGTGTGGTTGATTAAATTGGTATATACTTGCTACCCCACTCTCAGCTTTTAGTGTAGCACCACGCACATCTTGTGGCAGTGCTGCACACTGCTCTGACGCATGTCATATATTTTTTATATTTTTCACAGAACAAGTGGCAGCAGCACCAGCTCCTGTGATGCAGAGCGTGTGCCAGTCAGGTGCAGCCTTGGGTGGTGCAGCTGCAAAACCTGCAACCTTAGATGGAGCAGCTGGTACAATCGAACCTGCATCCGCTGAGGCAGCTGCTAAAGCACCCGCTGAGGTGGATCCATATCAGCTCCTAAACTTCCTAGAACGTGAGATGGTAAGTTGATTTGGTAATTTTTTGCTTTACAGGAGATACCTCTGAATAAAAAGCATTTCTATGCTTGCACAATGTCTTCATGATGAAAAGGCCTTGACATTTATCATTGACCCTGTAGATCTCGATAAATGTTGCTCAAATGAGATCTCTCTTTCAGTACCATCGCCACAAATTATTGTTTTTTGGTGTCGCATCACTTCACCAGCAGTGGTGTAAGAACCAAGTTTATAATGTCTTGAAAAACATATTTAAGGCGACATCTCTTTGTAGAAAGTTTAGACCTGCATCTCTAATATTCTGCTCAACTTTTTGAGTGCATAGGGCTGAAAGACTTGGAGCATCATATTCCCCATTAATTACCTTTGGCCCATGCAATAAACCCTTTTCAGAAGTGTGTGCGTGTCCAAGGCCGCCATTTCTTCAACGCGGATCCCGAGTACGCGTTGGAAACAAGCGCCGCGTCAGTGATTGGCATGGAAAGACGTGTGTGCAACGTCAGCGTTCCACGTGGACTTCGATCCAATCACAGTTTTCGTGTCCAAGAAATACCGACCGTCAATGTTGCTTGGTTAGGTTTTGAAAATGGTCTATTTCTATGTTCACCAGATACATGGGAATGAAAGTCCAGCAATCTTGGAGCATAAAGTGGCTTCTTTTCTTTTAAGGCGTTAGTTTTATAGTCCCAGCCACGCTCCAGGTTGCATATCAGTGGGCGCATCTTTTCATGTTCTCTATCTATTACGCCGACCGAAACGTTCAGGGGGCGGGGTGGGGAGGGGAGGGGAGGGGGATTATGGAACGCCATCTAAGGAGCTGGGCTAGTAGGCAAAGATGGCTGGAAAGGGAAGAGCGAAATCACAAGGCATACGGTCAGCCAGTGAGTGCACTGTAAGTTTTTTCTGAGCCAGCCAAATAATCTTTTCCAGCAGCCGACGCTACAAGAGAGCTTGCCACTCAGTACCCCTTGCAGTTCGACAGCGGCAGAATCAGGAGACCTAACAAAAGAGCTTGATGGCTCGCGCAGCGTAGTACTGTTGTATGGGCGCCTCCCAGGACGTTTGAAAATGATTCGATTAAGAATGAGGTTAAACTAACGAAAGCTTACTTTAATCAATATGCAGGAAGCAGCATTTCATGAAAAGAAGATCTCACCACCAAATACATCGGTTTCGCCTCCTCTTTTAATTTTTTTATAGGTGCATTTCTACGACCGTTGATGTCAAGGTGACATGGAAAGCCTGGTGTGACAACATAGTGAACCAGGACATAAGGCCAAGCGTTGCTGTGAAGAACCTGGCCATTGCTCTGTGGGGGTCCAGTGTCCTTCTGCAGAGGACTGTGACCGAAGTGGCGCTGAATGCCAGTCTTAACAAGGACAGAAGGCTGCCTCTGACACCCAAGAAAGTGGCATTCCTAAGAGGCGAGTGCAAATTATCTCACGTAAATGTAACCTAACCAGTTATTTGAAAAATCTTCTCAATCAAGGCATTATCTTGGCAGCTAGTTGGTATTTTGCTGGGAGTTCACAATGTTTCGGTGGTCTTTGGATGGACCATATAAAACTGACGGGATTGAGCACACAGGTGTAACATAAAGGTGGAAGCTTTCAGTAAAATTATAGGAAGATTAGGTAACCTCAGTAAAACACAAAAGCAATATTTGTTTATACTTTACGTGCAAACACCAGATTTTTTTTTGTACCACTGGCCTTTATTTAGGCTATATGAAGTAAGCAATGCGTAGGACATATCCTTTTTATTCCAATCATTTGCAGTTGCATTACATGCCACAGTGGCCCTGAATAATATCTGATGTCTTCACCAAAAAAAAAAAGGCTCTGCAAAATTTTCTTCTCAAGAGAATTGTTGCACTTTGCAACAATTCTCTTTCTTCTTTTTGACTCAAGGGGGTTTATGTCCTGATCTTTGAAATGCTGAAGCCACCGCTTTGAGGCATGCCTTTGTAATAAATCATAGCACAATATGCCCATTTATCTGGTCACTTCGATGTGCCTATGGAACAATGTGAACTCCCATTTGGTACTGTGTAAAATTACAGTAGCTGAAGTACTTGTCATGCAGTGGCAAACAAAACCGGGCACCTGGTGGATATCGCTAATGCCTCGCTTGTAATGCCCGTCTAGGAACCTTGACAGCTAGTGTTGGTGAGTGTCTCGCCTCCGGCCACGACGAGAGAAGAGGGGAAGGAGGAACTCCCCTCTTCCCGGGAATGCCTTTTGTGTGTCGCTGAAGTCGCTATTGCCACCCTACAAGATTATGGAAGATTAACCCGTCACTCAAAATTCGTACAAAAGCAGCAGCTTCGGTTGCTGGAACGACTACGACATCATCGTGACGTCAGCCTCACCGTAGCTTTGCTCGTCCTGAGACGACCTACGTCACGATTGCGTTGGATGTCACATGGTCTCGGCTGGGCCTTCTCCGGGCGCTTGCCAGAGTGGGCCGCTTATAACGAGAAATACAGCCACCAGGCTCAAAATACAAACGTGCGATTGTCATTTACAGATATTGTGGATCATATTCAACCTATTTTTGAACACGATGGGAATATTTCAAATTTCATTGAAGTATCCCTTTAAGGGTATAACCAGCACCTGTTTTTATGGATTTTGGTTGTGGAAAATGTTGACGTGGTGACGGTATCTTTCATGAGCCCAATACTTGTCAAAACCAGGAACTGGACGTCAAAAGCTTTCACATGGCGATGATTGCTAATTGCTATGCAGTCAAACCTACTTATATAGAACTCGCAAAAAAACTGTCTACCAGTTCAATATAGCCAGTAATTCTACATGAAAGCTTGAATGAGTCTGACAACAAACACGACATATTTAGAAAAGTTGTTTACTCTCGAAGGAGCGTCTGTGCGTCATAAGGGACGCTCCACGTGGCTATTCAGTGGCCGCTTCTTCGTTTTTCAAGGTCAAACCGGCTCATCCTCTCCCCACTTCCGGGCTGTTGACGCGGTTGCCCTCTCTGCAAGCTGGCTTTCCCCTAATGGGTCGCCCGAGTTGGGGGAAAGCCAGCTTGCAGAGCTAAACGGCGCTCTTGGCAGTTCGATCTATCGGGAGACGCTGCAATTTACGTTCAAAGTAACCGCAATTTTCGCTATGCATTTTATTGCAGCTACTTGTCTGTTCCTAAAGAGTTTGATACCAGGGATAGTTCGATATAATCGGGTTTTACATCATACGGAATGTGCCATTTTAATTCGAACATAATTTAAAAAAAGGGGCGAGAGTTATGTGGATGCCTTTTTCACTGTTTGTTTGTTGGGCTCGGCGGACATAGATAAGGGGATAACCGTCACAATATGTTGACTAATTAACCAAGATTTGTTAATTAACTTTTTAATTATTGATTTTATAGGGCATGTCGCAATTGCAATTTTCAAGTGTGTCATTTTAAAGGCTATTCCAAATGAAACTGTTCATGAAAGTGATGTGGCATGTGATCTAAATGAACATTTGTTTAAGCCTTACCTCTACAAGCTGTGCTCCTTTAAATATTTCGTCATTGCATATTTTTCAGAATGCCTAGGGATGAAGCACAGTGGCCAAAAACACCATGTGGATGTCATTGCTGTAATGTCGACGACAGCAAAAGTGAACCACATACTGGGAGAAAAAATAAACGACTGGCGAAAGCAAGAGAAACGAAAGATCCAAGGAGTAAATAAAGATATAACCAGCCGGTTCTTGGCAATGGTCTGCAGTGAAATACGGCGTCAAGCATGCATCCCCCACAGGTACCCACACAGATTGCCCACAGAGCATGGGGTTATGAAACCCTATGGGTTACCCACACGGCTCCCACAGGACTTTGGTCCTACACAGCTCCTATAGGATCTCTGCAGGACCCACACAGCTCCCGTAGACCCACACAGACTGTGCGGAGACCCATGGGGACCTATACACCCACACAAACCCTGTGGGGACCCGCACACCCAAACAAACTGTGCGGGGACCCATAGGGACCCGAACACCCACAGAGTTTCTGTGGGACCCACATGGTTTCATAACCCCATGGGTCTGCGGGTATTTTGAGCGGGGACGGCTGTGGAAGTCGCCAAGTTTTTCATCGAGTCCATTGTCCTCCGGCACGGCACCCCCGAAGTCCTTATTACCGACCGTGGATCATCGTTCATGGCCCAGCTGACGCAAGAGATCTTTTGTCTCAGTGGCACCGGCCACCGTCGAACCACTGCGTACCATCCGCAGACAAATGGACTAACAGAACGGCTGAACAAAACCATCGCCGACATGATCTCAATGTATGTCGACGTAGAGCACAAGACTTGGGACGACGTGTTACCCTACGTCACATTTGCTTACAACACGGCGGTGCAAGAGACCACAGGAGTAACACCGTTTCAGCTGGTGCATGGCAGAAAAGTGTCGACCATCCTCGACGCAATGTTACCCCACGAGCCAGCTCACGACGGGATACCCGACGCCCAGGTGGTTGCTCAACGAGCCGAAGAAGTTCGCCAGCTCGCCCGACTCCGAATTCAAGATCAACAACGTGTCTACGCTACCCGGTACAACCTTCGCCGGATCGACGTTCGCTTCAAGTCCGGAGACCGTGTGTGGGTTTGGACCCGAATACGACGACACGGTCTAAGCGAGAAACTCCTAAAGCGCTACTTCGGACCCTAAAAAGTGCTTCGCCGACTCGGCGATCTGAAGTACGAGGTGATGCCCGACGGAACACGGACTTTATCACGCCGCCCTCCTCCACCGGATGTCGTCCACATCGTGCGTCTCAAGCCGTACTACGCGCGATAAGACTGTGAACTGTGATCTCGTGCAACGCTTGATAGGATTGTGTTTTGCCAGCCTCCGTATTTTTCCATTCGTTTGCTTGTCTTGCTCTGTTTTGTGGCCTTTCACGTGGTATCGAGACGATGCATTTTTAAAGGGGGGAGTAATGCCACGCGCGTAGACGAGCAAGCGCGTGTGTGGCCGAGTGGTTACCGCGCTTGACTTTCGTGCGGAGGCCCAGGATTCGATTCCTGGGAGTTCCGCGAATTTTATTTATACTTTAAGTTTAATGTTCTGGTGAATTCGAGAACATTGTTGTTTATTCTAGGCGCGAATGTTCTACGCGTCGAACCTTCCACGCCGATTATTCCAGAAACCCACGCGTGTACATAAGGGGCTTCGCGTGGCGAGACAAAGTCAGTTTCGCCTCAGCGTTCGATCTTGCTGCTTCGCCGCCTTCGACGCCCGCGACGCTCTGTTGTTTTCATTTGTTTCCTTCTTTATTTTTGGGCACAAGTTCGCCCCATTAAACGTTTAGTTTATTCAGTTATTCGCCGCCTCATCACTTGTCCTTCGTGACAATATGACCTTTACACGAAAGGATATTTCGTGTAAATGCCATTTAAGCAGTGCCACACGAGAGCCCAAATGGCGTTCAGCGCAAAGGTCCTTTTCATGAACTTGAGCTCCCGCAACTCATCACCGGCTGCTAAAGGCGCACTCTCGTCAGCAGCGGACTACACTATATATGCGAATTGAAATAAAAGATCGTACCCATATCTAACGTAAATGGTTTTGCATTTTTATTATTGAAAAAGAGCGTGTTTCACGTATATTATGTACAAACCTCGCTCTACTAATAGTTTCTTTACTCACGGCCCCAGCTATCTAGTAGGCCTCGTAGTTGCCTGCTGGCATTGTCCGCTTTGGCACTTCGGTTTTTCTGCTCTCGATTTTCCTTACAATCATAGTTATCTAGCTTTTATTTCTCTACTTTATATTTTATCAACCTTTATTAGTGTATTACTACCCGTACTGTAGATAGTTAATGTTTTTTACATATATATTTGTGTATCTCACACTCTTGTCGTGCGACATGTTGAACTGACGGAGGAGCGTCCACTACTAAGAAGGGGTCGCCGCGCTTCTATTGGGGCACCTGGGCGCTGATACGATTTTGGAGGATCGGCTGGAGGACCTCCAACGCGTCAAGAAAAATGGTGCCGTGTACGCCGAGATCGCGGCAGCGTTGGAGGTCCTGGAGCTCTTAACGGCGAGGGACCAAGAGCGCAGCAAGATCGAGAATATATGCAGCACTTATCGGTAAGGAAACCTTTTCACGCTTTGTGTGACCTGCTAGTAGTGTGAACACACGCACGCCAAACAGTGCCTTTAGGGTGGACCGTTCAATTTGCACGGCGCTCAAAGACAGGGCTCGCCTACCCACAGTGTTTCTCTCGCGTGTTCTGCCACCGCTTCTATGCGTAGCTCGTGCGCCTACTGTGCAGCCATCCTAGCCTGCAGCACGCTTCAAAGATTCACAGCTGATTTGCCATGTTTCATGACCTCCCTGCGTCCTAGGACATTGGTACTGAAAAGCTAAACTAGGGGAAACATTCATTTGAATCTACAGGGTGAGTCAAATGTAACTGTTTGAAGGGACGGCATAAATTGGTTAACGTATCAAGCTACAATTTTGCCATAAAAGTGGCCGATTAACGTGCACCGAGGGGAATAAAATTTCACTGAGCAAACTTACTTGAGTAAAAAATAGAAATGAAAAACCTGAAATCCCTACCCACGGCGGCCCAAAGGTGTCTGATTGGCGCAGCACTCGACAGATGTCAGCAGTGCTCTCCGCGTCGACAGGTGGGGTCAGCAGTGAAGGCACCGAGTAGCGCATTTTTCAGCGTCAGCTTCGCTACTAACAAAACGTTGATTGGTGGCTTGTTTTGGATATTTCCCCCCTCGTTGGGGCGCCTCACTACAGCCCGGAGGTTGCCGTCGAAACTCCGCCCGAAAACGTCGGCGGACCTCTTTGGTCCTGAGCACCAGAGAGCAACCTTCACTTGCTCGTTGGGAGCCAACAGGAAGAAGACTTGTACCCCCAAACAGCACGGACGAATATCGCATCGGAGAAGAGAGACGCGCTAACAACCAGCGAGTGCAAAGGAGACGACTACATGTAGCCGGAAATAATTGTCGAAAAAAAAAACGAACGAGATGACACCTTTGTTTTGTTGTTCTTGCTTTTTCTTCATTTTTTCGTTTTGTTTTATCGGCAGAATAAAATAATCATGCGATGACAATTGGTGCAGAAAAAGAGCGCATCGCTTGCTCCAAAACGCTGTCTGTTCTTGCCAAGGTCGAGGGAAGCGCCCGTCGTGGCCGCCTGCAATCTTACGTGCCGCCATCTTTCGGCTGTTTCGCCAATCAGGCGCTTTGAAGCATGGCCTCCAAAATCCCGAAGCGCGCGAACGCTTCTCCGGCCGTCCCATTCGTGCGGAGAGGGCGTAATCGGAAAAAGAGAAGGAGACGGCGTCTCTCCGCGGGGAGGCGCTCCCAACCCAGTCATCGACATCATGGCGCGAGGCAGATGAGTTCAAGAAAAAGTCTTGTTACGTCGAGTTACTGTAACTTCTACTTACAAATTTTTGGGTATTGTGGGAGAACGATAAACAGTTGCTCTGGGGACGTAGATAGACAAGTTTTGATGCTTATTTAGTTATTTAATTTGAGATATTCATCTCGGACACGTTGCGGCTAGCGCTACAAGCGCGCCTTTTGATATATTTGACTGCAATCTGTAGCACGTATAAAACTCCAGAAAAAACGATTTGTTCTGTACATAAAAACATTTATATTTCCCTAAATAAAAAAAAAAACATGCTGCAATTTTTTTTTTTCGCACGTTGTTTGGCGTAGTTTTTTGAGCCTGAGCACGAGGTTTGATACTATATAGTGATGTCCGTGTTGTCCTTCTTTCCATATTTTTAATATTACGCAATTTTAGCGGGTCGTATTGCGGTGTATGCTTCTACTAGAAGTACCTTTAAGCCTGGGTCACACTGCCTATACATTATACAAAAGACAGTCTGCAGAGATCAGTCACCACGATATCCTTGGTCCAAAGCTGCGTATCAACTGACTGCTTGAACTCGTTGTCATGCGGCATTCGAACCTAAGATCTTGTGGTGACTCGCGTTTGAATCATTTTGCAGACTGTCTTTTGTATGATGTAAGAGCAGTGTGACCCCTGCTCTGGGGAAAAAACTCCTGGCGGTGAGGCATGCAACCACCGCGCAATGATTTCGCCATTTTTTTTTATAAACTTCGTAATAATTGTAGGTTCTCATTGAAAAGGTGGGGCGTTATCTTGTAATCGTCCAGTTTTTGGCACATGTAGCACAGACCACCATGTCCCGTTATGCACTTTGTGATAAAACAGAATGGACATGCAAACAAACAATGGGATCTCAAGAAAAAGAACTCTGGTTTATTTATAAATTACAACCTTGTTCCAACCTGGTTTATTCGGTATTTCAACCTGGTATATTTACAGATTTCAAGTCTTGAATTTTCAGGCAAGACGCGAAGTACTTTGCGATGCAGTGGCTTCAATCAGTTCCTTCTGATACCTTGTCTGTCATAGTCTTGCATATGTTGACCAGGAATCGCCGCACAAACTGCTCTATTACAACCTTAGAATTGTTTGTCTTGTAGTAATCTCTAGGAGCGCAAATGAAAATCCAACGAAAATTTAGCTTCGTACAGAAAAAAAAATTTCCCCGAGTAGAAACAACCATGTAGTACCTATTTGGTATCCGCACGTTGTTTGACGTAGCTTTTCATCCTATGCGCAAGGTTTGACATTACAAAAGTGCTACCCTCGTGTCATGCTTATTATCATATTGCGCAGCTTGCCAAGTAGGCAGCGCGCGCGTGGCCTAACAATTATAGCGCCTGCCTCCCACGCGAAAAGCCAGGGTTTGATTCCTGGCCGCGGAGACGCCTTTTGTTGACATCTAATGTAATGTTCTGGAAAATTCGAGAACCGTGTTGCTTGTTCGAGTTTAGAAAGTTTTACACGCCGAACCTTCTACGCCGATTATTCCAGAAGCCTACGCGTGTACATAAGGGGCTTCGCGTGGCGAGCCAAGTCAGTTTCGCCCCAGCGTTCGACTCTGCTCTTTCGCCGACTTCGACGCCCGCGACGCTCTACTGTTATCTTTTGTTTCCTTCTTTATTTTGGGCACAAGTTCGCCCGATTAAACGTTCAGTTTACTCAGTTATTTGCCGCCTCGTCACTTGTCATTCGTGACATTTTGGTGGAGGTGCGGTCGCTCGGGTGAAGCCGCGCAGCCCTATTTGCCGGTAGGGGCAACGGCGGTAGTTATGGTCGGCTTCCCCGCAGTGGTAGCACAACGGGCGTCAATCGGCCGTCCTCCAGACGTCGGTCTTTCTTGGCGCAGGTTGGTCTCGGCGGTCGCGCCGATGTCGTTCGTCGTGGCATCTGGTGTACGCCTGCGTTGTTAAGTCCTGTTGCGGCGCCACCGGGTAACGTCGAGTATCTGGTGGCGGTCGTCGGGCAACTGCAGCATAGGTCAGGGAGGGCTCCTTGGGTGCTGCTACGTTGACAGGAGCCTCCGGTTGAATTGCCCGCTGAACTTCGTCGCGTACCACTTCGGCTATCGACAGCGAAGCCGGCTGGTTGGCAGCAGGCAGCAGCTTCCTGAGCTCTTCCCGGACGACGTCTCGTATGGCCTGGTGGATGTCTGGAATACTGGAGCCAAGGTCGCAGCTAGACGGCGTGAGGGCAGCGAGTCCGGGTGGTCGATGGTAGTGACTGGCTCGGGCTTGCAGGGCACGCTCGATGTTTGTCGCCTCGGTGACAAACTCTTTGACGGTTGTCGGAGGGCTACGAACAAGACCGTCGAAGATATTGTCCCTCACGCCCCACATGAGGATTCTAACCTCCTTCTCTTCTGTAGCCTCAGGGTCGGCACGTGCGCTTAGGCGTAGAACGTCCTCCACGGAGCCGGTGATGCTCTCGTTGGGGCCTTGGGTTCTATTTTGAAGTAGGTCTTCGGCTGTCTCTCGGCGGTGTTGGTTGGCAAATGTCGCCTTCAGCCGACTCTTGAAAACGTCCCAAGTTGTCAAAGACGACTCGTGATTTTCGTACCAGTACCTGGAAGTCCCCTCGAGCGAGAAATACACGATTTGCAGACGCTGCTCATCGGTCCAGCCATTGTGGCGGGCGACGCGCTCGTACTGGTCGATCCAATCTTCGACGTCTTCGTGAAGTTCACCGTGGAACGGAGCAGCCGTCCGTGGTGCGACGGGTATGTAGATGAGGGCAGAAGCGGCCGGAGTCTGCGACTGCTGGTCGTTCATTGTCGGCCTCGCTGGCTGCTTGGTCCTGGGCGGCAGAAATCCGAATTCTGGGCGTAGGCCTTAGGTGCGACGGCTGAACCGGATCTCGGTAGTGCCTTCGGTGGTTCTTCGTGGGCTTGGCGTCGGACTTGCACTGCGGGCCCTCGGAGGGGTACGCGGCAGGGGCATGCGGTACCCCGCACCTCCACCTCCACGGACGATGTCCCGGACAATATCCGCTATATTGTCCGGGACATCGTCCGTGAAGAGCTGAAGAAGCTGCTACCGGCCGCCGAACGTACAGCTTCACTCTCGATCGCCGAGATGATTCGAGAAGAGGTCCAGCAAGCGCTCCAGCCAGACGTTCTCGCCGACGCCGCACCGGAACCACCAGCTGTGACCTACGCCGCAGTTGTTTGTCGTCCGCAGCCTCCTGTCACCCGGCAGTACCCAGCTGCACCCCGACGTGAAGTCTCTTCGCCGCAGTACACTCCGCGCCAAGAGCAGCGTGGACCTCGAAAGACCGGCGTGTGGCGCACGGATGACGGACGTCCGGTGTGCTTTCACTGCGGGGAGGCTGACCACGTTTACCGAAGGTGCCCCTACCGCAAGCTCGGCCTGCGAGGATTCGCGCCAAACGACCGTCGACCTCGTTTTGGAGAACGACCAAGAGACATCGAGGAATACCTCCGTCGCCCTCCGTCACCAGCGCCAACAGCACCACGAGGTTCCCGCTCTCAAACCCCCGACGTTCCGCATCGCCTTTCCGTCGGTCGCGCCGTGACAGCCTGTCCCTCCTATCTCGTCGGGAAAACTAAGTGCGGCAACGCCCGGAGGTGCCGTTGCCGAAGATGACCCAAGTAAAGAGCCTCCAAGAACACCGGAGCGCTCCCACTCTCTCAACGCCACACATCCCAACGACGCCCCTGCAACGGTGTCCAACAACCTAGACGTCGCCATCGACGGCCACGACGCATCAGCACTCGTAGACACCGGAGCAGACTACTCAGTCTTGAGTGGGAGGCTCTCCCGCCGCCTTCTAAATGTCATGACGCCGTGGGATGGACCTCAAATACGAACCGCCGGAGGACACCTCATTACTCAAGTCGGGAGATGCACTGCTCAAGTTGAGATCCACGGTGAGACGTGCCCTGTGAAGTTCGTCGTTCTACAAGACTGTTCCAGAGACGTCATCCTCGGCATGGACTTTCTCTGTGAATACGGCGCCGTCATCGACCATGGTGAGAACAGATTGACGCTGCGCAAGCCTCTTCCGCCTTCAGAGAAACCCCAAACAGCGTCAGCCGCCGTCCGAGTCGCTGCCGCCCACGTGAACCTGCCGCCGCGATCTAGTGTTGTCGTACCCGTCGTGACCGATGGAGCTACCTGCGGCGAAGTTGTTCTTGAAGGCAACCTTCAATTGCTCCTGGGAAGAGGAATAGGCGTCGCAAGAGGAGTGACTGAACTTCAGGATGGGCGCACCGTAGTCTTCGTGACAAACTTCCAACAAGAAACTCAACACCTCACAAAAGGGGCCGCTGTGGGCCACGTCGAGGAACTTTGGAACTCCGCCGAAATCGCCGCGATTGCTGAAGAATCATCGCCACCTCAGCAAGACATTACACCGCCAGCGCAGCTTGACATTGTCCCCAAGCTTCCAGGCCCGAAACGACGGCAGCTGAGTGACCTCGCCGAATACAGCAACTGCTTCGCGACGTCGTCGAAGGTGCGCCAAACCACCGTTGCGAAACATCGCATTGTCACCGACGACGACGCGCTTCCTGTGCACGGATCGCCGTACAGAGTCTCCATAAAAGACGGAAGGTCATTCAGCAGCAAGTGGAAGAAATGCTGAACGACGACATAATCCAGCCTTCAAGCAGTCCGTGGGCCTCTCCAGTCGTGCTCGTTAGGAAGAAGGACGGAACGCTTAGGTTCTGCGTGGACTACCGGCAGCTGAACGCGGTAACGAAGGAAGACGTCTATCCACTGCCCTGAATAGATGACACGCCAGATCGCCTGCGCCACTCTCGATGTTTTTCATCAATGAACCTGATGAGCAGCTACTGGCAGATCGAAGTCGACGAATGGGACAGAGAGAAGACAGCCTTCGTCACGCCGGATGGACTGTACGAGTTCAAAGTGATGCCCTTCGGACTATGCACGGCGCCAGCAACATTCCAGCGTGTCATGGACACCGTTCTGGCAGGGCTGAAGTGGCAGAGCTGTCTCGTCTACCTTGACGACGTCGTAGTGTTTTCAACTGACTTCGACGAGCACTTGCTACCACTCCGAGCTGTTCTCCAAGCCATACAGACCGCCGGGCTCACCCTCAAGGCGTCAAAGTGCCGGTTCGCCTATGACGAACTGAAGTTTTTAGGCCACGTGGTTAGTAACGAAGGCGCTCGCCCAGACCCCGAGAAGACTCGCGCCGTCGCGGCGCGAGTCTTCTCGGGGTCTGGGCGGACGCCTTCGTTACTAACCACGTGGCTACATCATTTTTGTCCAGCTCGCTTGCACATTTTTGCATTTAATTGCATTATAATCACAAGAAGGCCGTGCGAAGATTCCTCGGACTTTGTGCCTACTACCGACGCTTCGTTCGGGATTCCCAAGGATTTCCGCACCGCTCACAAACCTCACCAAGGACGCCGAGAAGTTCGAATGGGCCGAGGAGCAGCAGCAGGCATTCGAAGAGCTAAAGCGAAGACTCCAGACTCCTCCTGTCCTAGGACACTTTGATCAGGATGCGGAAACCGAGATTCACACGGACGCTAGTAATGCAGGACTTGGAGCGGTACTGGTTCAAGTCCAAGAAGGCACCGAGCGAGTCATCGCCTACGCAAGTCGGACGCTCTCCAAATCGGAAAGAAATTACTCCACGACTGAAAAGGAGTGTCATGCGGTCGTCTGGGCAATCACGAAGTTCCGCCCGTACTTGTACGGAAGCCCGTTCCGCGTAGTCAGAGACCACCACTCGCTCTGCTGGCTTGTGAACCTCAAGGACCCTTCAGGACGCCTCGCTCGATGGAGTCTCCATCTACAGGAGTTCAACATGACAGTTGTCTACAAGTCAGGCCACAAGCACAGCGACGCTGACTGCTTGTCCAGGGCTCCTATCGAAACACCTTCCGGCACCAGCGACGACAATGACGACGAGCGCTTTCTAGGAGCACTGACCACCGACGACCTGGCACGACGTCAACAAAACGATCCTGAGCTGCGCGCTTTAATTCAGCACCTGGAAGGGCGCGGGAGTACCGTGTCCCGTGTTTTCTCACGAACCCTGCCGACCTTCGCCATTTGACAAGGTGTACTCTACAAAGAGAACTTTGGGGACAGAAACTCGCCGTGGCTGCTGTAATCCCGGCTGACCTTCGAGAGGAGGTCTTTCAAGCCTGCCATGACGATTCGACGTCCGGACACCTTGGTTACAGCCGTACGCTGGCCCGAATTCGTGAAAGGTATTACTGGCCCAAGCTGCCGGAGACCGTTCACTTCTACACACGGTCGTGCCACGAGTGCCAGCGACGCAAGAAACCGCCGAGGAAGCCGGCAGGTCTCCTGCAGCCGATTGCTCCCCCGACCGCACCGTTCAAGCAGATCGTAATGGATCTACTTGGTCCTTTCCTACCATCGACGCAAGGAAAGAGAACAGATGGATTATCGTCGCCATAGATAATCTCACACGGTATGCCGAAACGAAAGCCCTTCTTGCAGGGACTGCTGTGGAAGTCGCCAAATTTTTTATCGAGTCCATCGTCCTCCGGCACGGCGCTCCCGAAGTTCTGATCTCAGACCGTGGATAATCGTTCATGGCCCAGCTGACGCAAGAAATCCTTCGTCTCAGTCACACCAGCCATCGGCGCACAACAGCGTGTCACCCGCAGACCAACGGGCTGACAGAGAGACACAACAAGACCATCGCCGACATGATCTCCATGTACGTCGACGTGGAGCACAAGACATGGGACGAGGTGAAGAAAGGTAAAAAACGCAGGCGAGCTGGTGAATGACATCCATGTTAACCCTGAGACGTAGGAAAATAAAAAAAACGGACAGAACAACGAAGTCTCTAACACAGCTTGAAATTTACTTCACAACCATCGTCTTATATACAAGTCACAGACCTCCATCACAATTCAAAAAACCTCCTCGCCCACTTCACAGTGTACCCTCGCCCTCAACCTGTACCGACAAACGCACAAACAAATCAACAAACACAAAGGGACACTCCTCGAAAAGGGGATGCAGGAACTTCCGCACTTGGCAAGGTCAAACCTAACCCAACAACACTTGCGAAAACTTTTTTCTTTATCAAACGACAACAAGGTTGTCAAAAAAAAAAAAAAAACTTAAAGGAAGGGAAGAACCCGAACCGCGAAACAAATGACCAACACTTAACAAAAAAAAATAAATAAAAGTTATAAACCTAAAAACTTTTTCGTTCCCTTATCAAGGGATAATGAAGGTTGACTGATACAGTTCCCGAAGCTTAAAATACGCAAAGTTTCTTTTAACACTCTCCTATGGCTATTCATCTCTCTATGTAGGACTTCAGTGCCCTCCCACTCTGGTACACAGTTGTTGCACTCGGCCACATGTTTAGCAATCTCAGAGTTCGGTGCATTATTTTTTACCGCCCTTTTGTGCTCTATGATACGATCATTTAAACAACGACCAGTCTGTCCCACGTAGAAAAACCGCAAGGCAGAGGAATATTGTATACTACCTCTTCCTGACAAGGCACCGCTGGATCCCGGTGTTTTTTCGTACACCCCAAACCCGCCCCTGAAAAAGGCGTCAACTTTTCTAGCTTGTTCTGCGCTTTAAATACAACGTTAACTCCGAACTTTGACGCCACAGAACTGACATTGTGTGAGATGGCATGATGAAAGGGAACATACACTCTATTTTTTAGCACTGTTTTCTCCGGAGGGGCAAACACAATCCGATTCAACACTTTTGACACCACACTGGATATAACCACCTGTCTGTAGCCCGCTTCCAAAAGGCGCTCCAACTGCAAGGCTATTGCCCTCTCTATCCAATGTACACACGATTTTTTGTATGCATTACCTATAACAGAAGCAATCACACCTCTCTTCACAGTTTTCGAATGGCAACTGTCGGCGGCCAATAACAACTTTGCCTCCTCTTTCCCATATCTCCAGCAAAGACCAGTGCTTTTATACAACCTTAAATCCAAATACTGAATTTCGCCATGGACAGGCTGCTCCTCCGTGAAATTCAACCGAGGGCATTTATCCATCACACATTGCTTCATCGTCTGCACTGACGTTCCCTCAAAGACACAAATCAAAATATCATCTACGAATCTTCGGACTATAACCTTAGCATCTGGCAAAGAGGCAACAAAATCATTGACGTGATGATCCATATGGTTTAAAAAAATTTCGGACAAAATTGGTGCGATCGAAGAGCCAATACACACGCCCTCTCTCTGAACGAACAATTCATCCTTGTACTCAATGACCGTGGAACTCAAGTAGTACTCCAGGATACTCATGAAGCTGTCAACATCATTTCCAGACGCGGATTGGAATTTTACCAAATTTTGTTCACACCAACTTTTTACTCTCATGAGCAGCTCAGTCCGTTCCATAGAGTAATAAAGATCCTTAATATCTAAAGTTAAAACACTGCAAGGCTTCCCGTGATAAGGCGTTAACAACTGAATCAACTGCTCAGAGTTTCTTAGAGACAAAGGACTATCAACCTCTACTCCTCCGAGACATTTCTGCACAAAAACTGACAGGACGTTCTGCCAGGTGCCGTTTTCATTCACAACAACTCTTAAGGGACACTCCGGCTTACGGTCCTTTAGCAGGAACTTCAACCTTAAAGTTGACTTCGCCGCCTTCCCCAAACCATTCACTACGTTAGGAAAGTCACACTCATCTAACACTGCACAAACTCTTCGCTTGGCCTTTTTCAAATCACCAGCAAAAGGCTTAAAAAGTTTAGTGATTGCTAGATCAGCTTTCTCACGGAACATAACATTCAACAAGACGGCGAACTTTCCCGATTTGTCAGTTTGAAGCAAGTTCAGATTCTTACTTTCGAGATCTCTTTTCACATCACCGAATTTTTTGCATCTAATTTTGTCCGTCAGAAATGACGGATCTACAAGTCTCGACACTCTTTGCAGGGACGCATCGATAAACACTTTCTTTCTTTCCTGGTCAAGTATCCTTGTCGAAATCGCAAGCACATCCGAAACCATGTCAACTCTGGAAGGCCTTATATCTAAGGAAAACTTGGGCCCCTTAGCCAGACACACTTCGGTTCTTACATCCAGTTTCTCATTTGACAGATTGACAGGTTTTTTGCACGGCCCTGCACACAGGTATCTTCAGTGAACCTTTCACTTTCGGTTGTCATGGCTGAGAAAGCCTTTCTTCTACTCTCCCCAAAACACAACTCCTTCTTTTGCGACAACAATTGCCGCCACGAACTGATACTCTCTAGAGTGACAATAGTCCAATCCATGCGTTAGTGTCCAAATGATGTCACAGACCTCCCATAGATGCTTGACTTGATCCTGGAGAGCGTTGCGGTAGGACAGTCAGGACTTTCCTCTTGAGACTCCATCCGCTTGGCATAGTTGAAAGGTAGGGCCACCGGCCAACCTCGACGAACTTCTTGTTCAGGCAAAAACCCAGGAAGCACCAATCAGCATCCAGTTCCGCCAACCGATGACCCAACTTGCAGAGGACTAGTAGACTATAAACTTGAACTGAAGATTGAGGTAAGTGACGATAAAAACGATGACGAACACGACTCTAAGCCTGCACCAGGAATAATTAGTGAAGAAAGGTAAAAAACGCAGGCGAGCTGGTGAATGATATCCATATTAACCCTGAGACGTAGGAAAATAAAAAGAACGGACAGAACAACGAAGTCTCAAACACAGCTTGAAATTTACTTCACAACCATCGTCTTATATACAAGTCACAGACCTCCATCACAATTCAAAAAACCTCCTCGCCCACTTCACAGTATACCCTCGCCCTCAACCTATACCGATAAACGCACAAAAAAGTGTTTGTTGATTTTTTGTGGGTTTATCGGCATAGGTTGAGGGCGAGGGTACACTGTGAAGTGGGCGAGGAGGTTTTTTGAATTGTGATGGAGGTCTGTGACTTGTATATAAGACGATGGTTGTGAAATAAATTTCAAGCTGTGTTTGAGACTTCGTTGTTCTGTCCGTTCTTTTTATTTTCCTACGTCTCAGGGTTTATATGGACACGAGGACTACTTGACAACTGCATCTCCTGTTTGTTTGTTTTTATAGTTTTCTACAGACTGTTAATTTATTATCGCTTCACGTAAAAAAAGATTTGAAAAACACTTAAGCTTAAGTATCGAAGCGCGCAAAGAGGGACCATACAGCCTCTCACGCCTGCACATCTACTATAATAAGGTTGAGAGCTGGGCTAGTCACAAACTCAGTTGCAACCTGCAGCTGAGTTTGAGCTTTCGGTGATAATCCGTGATCCAAGCTCATATTCTTTGTATCGAGTATTTCTCGGGAACATTTTCCAAAACACTAATGGATTTTGTCTCAGCGAACGCAATATTAAGAACCAAAATATAAATGAATAGAACAATTGCTTTACGAAAAGTCGAATAAAATATTTCGACTACAATAAATTCAATTACGTGTATTAAACGTTTTCAGAAAAGAATTTGAAAACAAAATAAAACCAAAATGCTAAGCATATACACGCGAAGCGACCCGCGACCCACGCACGCGTGGGAGAGAGGGGCACGCGAGGAAGTAGATGAGCACACTCGTAGATAGGAAAGAAGAGGAGGCCAAGTGGTCTAGATTACAGATGGGGATTTTCCTGCTGACAGTCAGGGCTATCGAAAAAAAATGAAATCTAACCCGCAGATTATAGCGTTTTCTTTTTTTGATAACTAGAAAACTATCTCTTAAAAATCATGATAGACATATCTCTGAGCGAATACTTGTAAAAAAAGTGTCAAGTTGGAGCGATGAATTTAGAGATCCAAGGAGCTCTGGCGTATACTCTGTAAAAAACACGCCTGGAACGACAGACATGAATGAGATGTCTGGAAACCGCCAAGAACAAAAATAACGTCATTTCATCCTGCTTTATGACGTCACAAAGAGCCACGTATAACGGAGCTGGTCGCCAATGGTGACGTCTCTCTACGGCAGCCACTGGCCAGATGTAAGCACCTCACGAATCGGAGGCACTGCTGTCCTAAAGTCAAAATGACTCATCTGCCACATTGACATCGAAGAGATTACTTGCAGAAGACATGAGGTTTTGTCGGGCATCCAAAAACGTTCCTCGACAGATCAAGAACAAATGAACAGGCCTGGTTTCTCGCTTTTAAAACGGATATTTGTCTAAAAGTTGCGGATACTTCTACAAACAGCGTCGGGGTTCTAAACATTGCGTTCATCGTGGTTTCCCTTTCCGTTGCTCGCAGATAATATGGGCGGAGACCCAATTCCTCGGCTGCGGCTTCACCCAGTATACATTGCACGGCGACCGTAGTACTACGCCCTACCAGAAAATATATGTCTGCAACTACGCGCCAGCGTGAGTATTCGCAATTCCAAAAGCGATCACTTAGCGGGAAAAATGGGAAACAACGGAGGGGGCAGTTATAGCCTATTTAAGTGTGCAGCAAAAGCTGGCGCCGCCTGGCAGCCGAAGTAAGAAAGAGGGGAAAGGGATTGAAAAAAAAAAAATATATATTGGCGGCGACATTTATCTCCAAAGTGCTGTAATGCATGAAATTCAGTATTTGAGGAGCGATCATTTAAAATTATTTAGGAGACATTACACCGTCGTTTCGGGAAGTAAAGGTCCTTTATTTTTATTAAATTGCCCCATACATTGAGCGGGGAAATTGAATTCGTGTAAAATTCACGTGACGTCAGGCCACGTGACATCATTTGACGTCGCGTGACCTAAACACCATTTCAGTGTCTCCGCTAATTTTAGTCGGAAATGCAAAAACGGACGGAGGGACAAACGAACACACGGAGGTGAGTCAAACTTTTGAGATTGCGGAATGTCGTCTCAAGCTTTAATATATAAAATTGTGGTTGCGACTATAAGTGTATAGTTTTAGACGACAAAAGTGACGAACCCCTCGTCACAACTATGGAGGGCCGAGGGGGAGGAGGGGGGGGGGGGGGGTAGAATACGAGGTGTGACCATCTCACGGGGAATAAGCGGTATAGAAATCACAGAGAAGATGCAAGTGAGCTGGTGAACTTTCAACATTGTAAAACCCGAGGTGTCGGACAAAAAGTAGAAGAAAAAAGGGGCCTACAGAGCGCAGCAGCTAATGTATGCAGGCGGCAGCACCACCTTGCGCGACAAGGCTTGAAGACAAGAAGATGCTGACAAATGTGGGCGGGTTGAACATTTCATTGTGCTCAGTAGAGTTACTATTCAGTCGTAAATAGCAACACGACCCTTTGTACTCTTTTTTGTATTTCTTGTCTGCTCCGTTTGTTTATAACCCAATTTTCAAAGGCGTATCTTGTTTTTGCCGCTGTAACACTGGTGCCTGCTTGCAAACGCTCCCATACCCTTGCAAAAATTATCAGCGAGTTTAAATTTAGTGTTTAATAAACTCAATAAAAATACATTCGAAACTCAATTGAAACTCGGTGATAATTTTTGTAAATGTAGTAATAAAAATATACGAGGCATGGAGAGTTAAACCCATCTAACTCACATCACAATTCATTTTTTGCGGGGAGAAGGCGGGGTGGGGGGATGGGTGCAGCACAAGGGTATGTTGCTCAAAGTTACCTCTTTTTAGATCACCGTTACTCTGACGGAGAGTATCAAACAAGAAAAGAATTTAAGCGCGCCTGATATAAATATTATTGATTTAGCGCGAATACCACTGCGACTGCTCTCTTCCTAGCTATCGTATTACAAGACTTAAAACCACTGAAGTTAAAACAAGATACCACATGTTTGCACGCAGAATATATGAGAGTATGCAACGAAGCTAACGTGGGCAACGATTGCGGTCACTTCACAGTTATGTGGCCTCGTTCTGACTTTATGATGACCACTTGGAAGTTTCAGCTTCCTCTCGCATTTTATGAGCCCATTGGTTTTTGTGGTCGCCCTTTGTGTTGATTCGTCTACTTGATTCTAGCTTGATGTAGGTTCGGTCTGACGTAGCAGCAGACTCGCTCGAAAAAATATCGAACCCTTTGCCATGGAGGGACAAGCCAACTATACATCTGCTTCGTCAATCGGCGCAAGCTGAGCTTTATTATACTGAATCGAAACTTTAGTTGATGATGCTTTCGCACCGCGCATTCCAACCAAACTTGTGGCTCTTAGAGAATAAGTGGGGGCTCGTTCTCTTTAAGCTTATGGTGTGAGCACCCCGCTCAAACATTGCCCCGGCTAAATACCGCCTCAAAGGGAGTAGGTAGATCCGTTTATTCCTATCCGCTTCAAGTGCTCCAAGAGTCATCTGGTGTGAAAAGAAGGAAGGTGTCCAAGGAGGTCGAGAAACATTTCGCTGTAGCCGTTTATGGGAAACACGACGCAAGTTAGCGTTCTTTATTCCTTACACGGGCCTTTCTTCGCAGGGGAAACGTGCTGTCATTTCCGGTCTACGAAGCTGGAGCTCCCTGCAGTAAATGCCCAAAAGACGCCACTTGCCAACCGAGCATCGGATTATGTGAGCTGCCAAACTCGACAAGACCAACCCCGAGAGAAGCGACCCCTCGAAGACCAATCTCGAGAAGACCAACCCGAGGAAGACCAATCTCGAGAAGAACAACCCGGAGAAGACCAATTTCGAGAAGACCAACCCGGAGAAGATCATCCCCCAAGAATCCAACTTCCAGAAGTTCAACCTTAACCCCATCGGACCTGACCACAACCGAGTCGACCCCCAACCGGTCTGCTGGTGCCCGTTCTTTCCCCAGCTGCCTAACACCCAGAATTGTCGGCTTCGTCTTGATTGTGGGAGCTATATTCATCTTCAAATAATTTAAATATTCACCCAACGTGAACGACGCAGGAACCTAAAGCGATTTCAGAGGCCAATCAGTGTGTTGATTATCTTCGGGAAGGTGAAATTTCGTACGAACACCAAGAGAATCGATTACTCTTGAATTCTGTTAAAAAAAAAAAAAAAACCATATATTAGCCGTCCTCTTTTACTCTAACTGCTCGCCGCCAGACATTGTTTTGTTGATGCTTTAGAAAAATATAAAATACTGCAATCGCGCAATATAACGTACTGGTGTAAAATGATTTTGTTGATATTACTATCTTTCTAGAACATGCAAAACAAAATGTTTCGCAATTAAAACAAAAAAAAAAAGATTACGTTCCTGATATTCAAGCGATTGATCTTTCGCTTTTTGACGGGCACTGCTGCTTGCTAATTTTGGTGGTGCAAAATGTATACTGCGCTAGGTGCCCACTCCGCAACGAAGTCACGGTAATGGCGGCTAATGTCACGTCAATGCAATCAAGGTATTCATGCCATAAGCATCATAGGTGCTGACAAAGGTACGGGTTCAATGCATAGGTTTTAAACTTTGCTCGTTTGTATGAGTTCTCGTACAAGCAACTCATTCGGCTGATCTATGCTCACGCTCCCGTGCTTTTTCTGCACTGTAGTCGTCATTGAAATAAAATATAGGAGATCTAAAAACAGAAACTCGCGCGATGGTTACCTGGCGCTTGGTCGGTGAGTGTGAAAAATGCTGAACAGGCCGTGTTAAAGGTCATTGTTTCACTGCCGAGCGCTGATTCAAGGCCCCCGAGCAAAACCCGCGTTGCCCCGAGACGTTATTTCAGTTCCCACATTGAGACGTTAGCCGACAAACCACGAGACCAAGCTGTTTCTCTGCGCCGAAGGTAACTTTCTTTATATCGTTTTAGAATTACTTTGTTACCGTCAGAACTATCGCGGCTAACCGATGGCTGGGCCATAGGGCTGATGGTTGTGTCCATCTATGGTTCAATATTTCAAACCCCAAAGCTGCAGAAGTTTGTACGCGGGGAGTTTATTGCTTCTGTGCAGCGCCTTTTACAGTTAGTGACAACAAAGATGTATATATAATCGACTATGAATAAGAACATTGTAGCTTCCAGTTCTTTTTAGTGATATTTCTAAGGTCTTTTCCAGGTGGCATTACACCAGACGGTGCCACAGAGTGATATCACTCGTAGGAAGCTCGAAATTTTCATGTTGCCTGGGGAACTCTAGTTACCTGAAAGCCTTCAGGTAACGTCAAAAATTGGGAAATTGGCCATACCCTGTGCTCTTAGAACGATGTTTTATTCGCCGATAAACCAAGATTCGTTACTGAAGATGAACGCTTGCTGACAGCAAAATTTTAGATTGCTTCCGTAACGATCACTTCATGCCATCACCATAACCATTTTTTGGCACACAGTGAGTGTGCCAATAATTTCAATGCGAAAGCATTAACTGTCCTTCGGAGCGAAACCGGCGTTGTCTGTAGCAGCGAAAAACGGCCCCTAAATTCTGTCTGTGGCAGCGAAAAACGGCACCTAAGTTCCCATTGGCTGAGCGAAGCGGCACCTAAAGTCCCAATGGCTAAAAGCACAGCAACACAGATGCTTCGTCACTAAAGCCGGCGGGGCGCTCAATGTCAATGCGGTCGCGCCTCAGAAATAAAACACAAAGAAAAGCACATCTTCGCAGATGCATCGTCACGGAAGCCGTGGAGCCGGCGGGGGTGCCGCGCCTGCGCAGTGGGGGAGCGTGATGTCACCGCCGGCGCGCCGTGTAAAAAAGGAAGACGTGACACGCTGCTTGTAGCAATGTTCTGCGTGTAGGAATGCACGTAACCAGTCTTAAGTGTCTTTTGTCATACAACCTTCAAACTTCCTACCAATGCCACGCTGTATCTTAACAAGGGGTTCGCAACAAAGCCTACAAAGGGCCCTGCCATATAACCACGAATAAACAAAACAAAAATTCTGACGTCTTGAAGAACGAGTATTGGACTACAAGCAAAGTTACCCCAACAAATAACAACCGAAAAAAGACTCGAAGCTTCTATGAAATCATCTGCCTCAGGATGGGGAGGAGGGGCTACTGGTGGTCTTCCAGATGTTAGCACTTCGGGACCTGAAGGTAGTGCATTTCTGTCATAGAGCGAGCTTGAGCCATCTGCAAAATAACGAAAAATAATATATTTTTTAATAAATTAAATGAGCGGGCAGATTTTTTAGTTTTGAGATGGGTATTGATTTAAAGAGTTGTGAATATTTGCGCACAGAATGCGAGACTTCTTAACATGGTGCTTGCTCTTCGCGGTTTCCCTCCTCCTTCCTCGCAGATTATTTGGGGCGAGACGCAATTCCTGGGCTGCGGCTTCACCCAGTAAACATTAAAGGGTGACATTAGTAGCACACCTTATCAGAAATTATACGTCTGCAACTACGGCCCAGCGTGAGTGAGTAGAACAATATATTATTGTTATGCATATGCTAATTATGGTTCGAATCCAATAGCGCTGCGTTACTCACAACCTTCACACTTCAAGTAAAAGCTTTACTTTGTTTCAACCATAGCCTCTTCTATACTCACAAAGCCTGGAAGTTCGACGACGGAGCCATGGAGTGCCCGGTTGCAGATTTGGAGCGCGAGAATCTGGTAGCATAGAGCATCAAAGAACCATTTCTCGGGAACCTGGACGTCAGCGCACAGCTTTTGCAGCGGCGAGGACCCGAAACACACTTTCGGGTCCCTGCGTCTCGCCGCAGCGTCTCGCGGCAGACGCTGCGTTTTGGCGCCTCGCCGCAGCGGGGCGCGAGTCACGTGTCTCTCCTCTCATTCGTTGTCTGCCGCTGAACCTTTTTCATTTTGACGGCCGCTTCTCATGGCGATCTGCCAGGCTTTGTCAGTATATAGGAGGCTATGTTTCAACTTAAGTCCAGACGAAGCAGACGCTACGAGTTATTGATATCAATTAAGCAGCTTCAAAACCGCAAGTCAATGGGCCTTTTCCGCTTGTGATTATTTCAGCGATGGTAGAAGACGTACAGCAACAAAACCAACACCATGACGGTGCGCTTTTGCCGCTATTTGATCGGTGCCATCAGCACGTGGTGTCTGCTGAGCTTGGACTTAAAGGGGCAATGACAGGTCAAAATCATTTGTTATTATTCAAAACGATTCAAAACGATGCCTCGATATTATCCTCAGAATTCGAAGCCTGGAAACTCAGTATTTGGGAAGTAAAAAATCAAGTTCCAAAAGCCGAATCTGAAGTTCCCGCGCGATCCGCGCCAGTGCAGAGACGTCAACGATTGAGTCGTCCTGTAACTCGAGTTTCTCCCACGCCTCCCAACTGTCCCAACCGGAAGTGCCTTGTACTCTCGCGTTCCGCGATCAACCTGGCTTCTCCGTGCGTGCCGCCTTTCGCTGTGAGCAGACGAAGTTTCACTTTCGAGTTGGAAGTTATTTTAGGAACCTTTCATCGATTTTGAATTCTTTCCCAAGGTCGAAGAGGGCGCGCAGTGGACCAGGGATTTCCCCAGACCCCCCCTAGGGGGGGTTTAGACCCCCCTCGTTTTTCTGAAGGCACCCCCTTAATTCACAACGACTCCTATATTCGCAATGCCCCCCCCCCCTTTAACTCCCCCCAAAAAATTTAGACACCCCCCCCCCTGATTTCAATTCTTGGGGAAACCCCTGCAGTGTACTTTTGCGAGTGACGTGATGTGCCACGTCGCGCCAGTGCTGCGTGAAAGGCAGCTCCGGCGGTGTCACAACCGAAAGTACGCTGCATAGGTTCCCGAATAATGCGTCAGAGAAGGCGGCCCGGGTAGCTGCAATTCCTGAAGGACTACTGAAGGGCGTTGGATCAAACTCCCTTGTTTTTTCTCGACACTTCGTTGATGAGGACGATAATGAGGTCAGCCTCAGCATCACTAGAGAATTGGGGGTTCAAATGGTACCTCGGTTGGGGCGTGGTGTCGTTCAAACGAACTTGCCGCAGCAGGTCACCTCACACGAAGCAAAACGTTCAAGGCTAGAGCTAAGTCTACCAAACATAGAAAACTTCATCCGATTCCCCGAATCCTCGATCGTCCTCACTGCTACAGGTTCCGAGCGCCGTCACATTTTCCGAGGAAGGATAAATGGCAGGAGGCGAAATCACTTCCAGGTTCCGATTTTGCATATTTCAAAAAGAAGGGTTGCAGTGCGCTCGCCATTGCATTTAGACATGTTTTACGAATGCCGTGATTAAATATATAAAAAATGTCGTTTACAGAGCGTCTAAATTTTTTAATCAATTACGTCACAAAAAAAGTAGCCAAGAGGCGAGAAGAGGGAGAGAAGAGCGCCAAATCTAAAAAGAACGCGCACGCGCGTTCTTTTCTTTATCTTTATTTTTTTCGCTGGTGTTTTTTTTTTTTTTGTCTATGACTAGAACTTTCATAGATTTAGAAAACAAACAAAAAAACTTTGGGGGTGTCCGTACCATTTTAAGGTGAAACGAAGTACGGGACAATGTTGTCCTTGTCTCTTTATGGCGACCCCGAGGGCAACACTGCAAGAAATTTTTTTTTTTTGAGATCAGAGTGACTCTACTCAAAAAATGTTAAAAACTAATTTCCATTTTTTGAAAACCGGAGACGACGGACGAAAAAGGCGACAATCAACAAAACGTTTCAAACGCAGTAGGCAGGTGAGCTGTTGCTGTTATTTATGTTTTTGCTTTTTTAGTTTTAGAATGGGGACTTTGTACCAGATGCCAGTTAGGCTAGGTGGTGTGTAAAGGTGTGGTGCGTTCGGTCCGACATTAGGGGTTGTTACAATGGGGCTTTGTTTTGCAATTCTGTGTACGAACTAAGTGCGGTGGTTTGGAAAGAAAACAAAAGGGAAAAAAAAAGTCAAGACGAGATGTATTCTGGCTAAAAAGTTCCAGTGGCGTGTGCAGTTGCGGAAGACGTGTGGGAGAGATGCTATATAAACGACTGTTCAAATAAAATTTAGTAGCTGCGTTTGAGACGTTTTGTGTGTTGTCCCCTTTTTCGTCCGTCGTTTCCGGTTTTCAAAAATGTGTAACATCAACCAGCTCGCCTGCCTACTTACTTTATCTTTAATTTCCAATTCCGCTTTATAAGCATTAACGTCAGTCCAAACAGCGAAACATTAGTGTCAGTCCAACCAAAGGACAGACATAAATGTGCATGTTTTTCTTCCTGATAATATGATTAGAAACCAAACACCGCTGATGTTAAAAAACATTTAAAAATATCGCAATACATTGCCGAACTTACGGAAGCCTTAGACGAAGCTAACGAGGGCAGGGAATCACGTCCCTTCAGAGCCCTGCGGCCAGTTGTAAGTTCCAAGAGGGCCACTTAAAATACTCATTCACGGGTGTCCGTATCGGTTTCTCTTATTCAATCGTTGCACTTGCCCGCACTATAGACCTTTGTAAAAATCGCCTTCTGCAAGCTGCCATCTTTGTCTGCCAAGCTGTGGAATGCCTTCTGAGCATACGCTGTTCCTCTGCTGTGCGGTAGACCAGACCCTGCGCATACGTCCACAGCTCAGTGACTCAGCATTTTTAGCCCAAGTGATAAGCGATGCAAAGGTCTCTACTCCGTTTCAGGATCAGACCGACCGCAGCTAACGCTACAGTCTGACGGAGCTAATCGAGGAGCCCAAAAAGTGCATCGTCATGGCGCTCGTCCCTTTTGTGCATTCGCTATCACGGGCTCAATCAATCGCTCACACGACAAAGCGCAAGATCCTGCTGCATTGACTGTGCGTGATTGGCCTAGCTGCCGATGGCAAATGCACAAAAACGACGAGTGCCATGACTATACGCTTTTGGCGTAGCTTGATTGGCACCTTCGGATCGTAGCGTTTGCTGGGGTCGGTCTAAATGTGAAATGGAGCGAAATAATAATTCCTCTCTTCAATTCCAGGAGACCGAAACGCCCTTGTTGGGGAGAGATGTATTTTCGGGCGAACATTTTCTAGGGTTTTCGCGATTGAGGGAGTTTCCGACAAAAAAAAGCCTGCTCTGACAATGGGAGCAGGCTGAATTTATATAATATGCTAGCATTTACCGCCCGGTGCATGCAGCCGTCTTTCGTTGAAACGGTAGTGGTTCGGTTTGGACTGGTTTGGACTGGAATGGACTGGACTGGACTGGACTGGACTGGACTGGACTGGACTGGACAGGACTGGACTCGACTGGATTAAACTGGTTTCATTAGGCCGCGGCGCGGTTCCCGTCGTGACATTTCGCTCGGTTCGTGCGCTCGTTGAGCCACTGTCCCTCCTACGAGAGGAAACGAGTCTTCTGCCACGCTTCAAATGGCTGCCGCGGCAGCGGGAGGAGGGGATCGAGCGGCCGTGGCGGCAGAACAACGTACGCGACAACACGAAACCGCGTCGCAGCGACGACGCCGTTTCCGCGAAACCGCGGACAGCCGGGAGGAAAGATTGACTCTTTTAATAAAACGTTGTGCGGACCGTAGGCGGCGATCGAGGGAAGCTATGCTGCCCGCATCCGAAACCGCCGATGCCCGGTGGCCGCATACGAAGTCGCCCGCGGCCACTTTTTGGCGCTGCTTTCGCTGGATAAGAACCCCTGCACTAAGTGCTAACGAATTTCGCCGAGAATTAGCGGAGCGACAGCAGCGATTTCGGCATATTTTTTAATACAGTATATAACTTAATTTGTGTCATTTTTCTTCGCTTTTGTACTGAGAATGATGCATTTCCTAACCAAATATTTCACATCTCATCCGCTTTCCTGTCCGTTTTTCTTTCTTTTCTTATTCCTTGGTAATCGGGCTTGGTCAACACCGCCTAGATAACGAATATGTTGTGCTAAATTCCCG
>JABSTQ010008950.1:0-40588 GCA_013358835.2 Ixodes persulcatus
CGTTTTCCGCTTTATTGTGACGTACGCACCACTGGACGACGATCACAGGTGATTTATTCATACAAGAGTTATTTCAAGCAGGCAACTGTTTATTTTTGCTCTACATAGTACAATTTATACGAAAACGTTACAAACAGCACATGCAATGATGCGGTTGCTGACGGGTATGAGCGAACAGACACGGTAGTACAAACAGTTTGAATGTTAGTCTTCAAGTTATGTGCATAAAAATGATAAACCGAGGATCAAAAAACATAGTCTAAACAGGTAGACGTAAAGGTGCGGCAAACGCATTTCAAAACAGCTATTCATAAACCATGCAAAAAAAAAAAACTGCACAGACGCGACACTGTTTTACATAACGAGTGCGATTACAAACCAGTTGCTTTAACAGTAACTACGGGCTAATGTGGTTAAGAATAAAGCTGTGTTTGGAGGTGCATTTGAACTGCCCGTCCTTTTCCCTCCCAAGATGAATGTTCAACACACCTGGGGGGCTATGTTCGACAAATGTTTCGTTTCTCCTAAAAAGAAACGGAAGTGATGGAGGTGACGATATTGCGTCCGATCCGATTGGTTAGAGACTCAAATTACGAAAGTTCCCTCTTTCGTCATTTGAGCCTCTAACCAATCAAACACGATATCGTCACTTCCATCACTTCCGTTTCTTCTTAGGAGAAACAAGACATTTGTCGAACATAGCCCCCTTGGTCAGTTTTTTATGAAATATGTTGGATCTAGCCAGTCAATTTCTTCAGCACAATGTTTAGATGCTAGGTTAGATGACGGCGCGCTTTTACAGCTCTCCGTCTCCTGATCTGCCTAACGGGGCTACTGGCCCTTCGATAGAAATATCACCTATCATCGACAAACCGTAAGCACCTAGAATGCTACCTTCTGACAGCAGCATCATCATCGAACATTGTCGTCCATGGAAGCAACCACCTGGCTGAGCATTCTTCACTCGTCACCCTTGCTGATCACTGGTGATGTGCCTTCAAACTCCGGCTCACGTCCCACCTGCCCCTGCTGTTCCCGGTCTGTGTTCGACAAGGTCGCTACTCTCCAATGCGACGTTTGTGATTTGGGGTTCCACCAGAAATGCGAAGATCTATCTCTCGCTTTGTATAGACGCCTCTCCTCATTATCAACTGAGTGAATCTGTGCGGCGTGCCAGCTCCCACCCCTGGCCGATGACCTCTTTCCATCCCCTAAGCAGCACGGAGCTCCTGTGTACCCCACCATCATCGCCAGCTCTACCAAGTAGTTCTCCGACGCGCCTCCGGCGAGCGAAAGCATCGGCAGCGTTCAGCCGTTCGCATGACAACTCCGCGTTTGGCATAGTTGTCGTGCGAAAAGTGCGCGATTGGATTCTAGACTCCAATCACGTTTGGTTTTCCAACATTTGCTTCCTAAAGAACAACCGTCCCGATTTTAAAGCACTAAAGTAATCTTTCCCGAATACAATATTCGCTGTGTTCAAGACATGGCTGGACGACTGTCTTCGGTGGGAAATTATTGGGCAATTAATCAATCTCGCACAATTCTCTTTATTCTAGCAAGACCGTCCCTCCTTGGGACGAAGGCATCCGTCCTCGCCATGCCAAGACACCTGCCCTGCCAACGTCTCGACCACCTCGCCCCTCCGGGTCTAGAAGTCATCTTTGTCGAGGTATTTTGCAAACATGGAAAGCTTCTGGTGTCTACCTACTGCCCACCCTCCCTGAACAATCGTACGCCCTTCTCCAAGAGAGCCTACAGCGCGTCGACCCCAGCAGGTTCTCTGCACTGTTCATCTGATCCACTCGATGACATGCTGTTAGATGTACTGGAAACTGCTGGCCTCACCCAACTTCATGACGCCCCATTCCACATTTCTTAAAACAGCAACACTACATTCCTCGACCTCATCCGCACCAATAATCCCACCTTATCCTACCGCTGCACAGTGAAATCCAGCCTACCAGGCAGTGATCGCAGTGCCCTCCTCACCAATATCCATTGCTCAGCCCCTAAGCGAGGTCCTGCCAGCCCAAAACTCTTGGGCATGTTTTCACTATAAAAAAAAAATGTTCCATGCGCCTGTCTTCACACATCACGGCAGGCCCTATTCCAATCTTGATGACATAGCAGAGCTCTTCTCTTACCGCTTTTCTCAGGCTGCAGCATTACTCGACCCTACCGCACCTAACCTTTGTCCCACCCAACCCACAACTCTGCCAGTCGAGGCCACACCAGCAACCACACTTTCTTCCATAGTCATTCTTCAAAGTGAAACCTACGAAGCCCTTGCCTGTGTCAACTCCTCTCAACGCCCTGAACCAGACAGCCTCCACCCCGCATTGCTTAAATCCTCTGCTGGCCGTATCTCCCCCGTCCTCACTCGCCTCTTTAATGATTTACTCTCCCACAGCTCTGTTTCTAAATCCTGGAAAGTTGCGTCAGTAACGCCTCTCAAGAAGGGATACGGTGCCCCCTCAAGTCTGACATCCACTCATACCGACCAATCTCCATAACGTTCATCATTTGCCAAACAATGGAGAGTCATTAACAAGCGACTCTTAGCCCACCTTGAGCTATCGAACTTCCTTAGCCCCCACCAATACGGTTTCCGCCCCGGCAGGAGCTGCGAATCGGCCCTTGCAGCTTTCACCCGTGCATTCAGCACCAGCCTCGACAACCGAACTCCGTGCGAGATCGTCCAGTTAGACTTCAGAAAGGCTTTTAACAGCGCAGACCACAGCTTGCTCCTATCCAAACTCCAACAGATGGGAATCTCCGGTATGAGGAATTAAAAATTTACTTTTTCACAGCACTACCTTATTAGGGGCAAAGCTCCTTAGGAGCTAGCCATGTCCGTATGTCCGTCCGCCGTCGGGTGCTCGTGCTCCTGCTCGTGAGTTCACGTGCTCACGTGCTCGTGTAGCGCAAAAAAAAAGAGAAAAAATATGAAAAAAAAATTATGAAAAAAAAATTATGAAAAAAGAAATAGAAGAAGAAAAAGAGTAGGAGGTTCTGAGATGCCATCCCATTTGTCTTCTTAAAAAAAGAAAAAGAAGAAAACCACACATTCTCCTACTGACATGAATCAAAAGGCTCGGCATGCTGCGGCTCGGCGTCTACGCAGATAAGCACCACCAGAGCTTCGCCCCAAGCAACATCATTCACCACGTGGAGATGCGGTCAATTTTTTTTTTTTCAGGGGCTCTTTTCGTGATTTAGCACAAACTGAAAACACTACTAACAGGTAGGGTGTTCACTGAGCTAGGTTATGTGTGCCATTGTGTGTAAAAGGGGCTTTGAGAAAACTAATTAAAGAACACTTTGTCCAAGCTCAAGAGAGAAAAAGTCTTGTTCTTGACCACTGGCTAACACAACATGATGGCAGCAACTGGTTATTGTTTTCTTCCAGTGACTTCAGAACGAGGTCTACTGGCACGACAACCAGCTATGGTTGTCGTGCTGATGGGAACAATTCCAGTATTCAGGAGCTTGAAGTTCCAATTGCCAGAACTGCTCCACAGCTTGCATGCCAAATGCTGAGACCACTCGTACAAAACAGGACTTGATCTAAGTCGTCCTCACAGATTGCACCCTGGTTCGCAGGTTGCAACTGCACAAGGTTTTCCTTCTCAAGTGTCTCATAGATGCCGTAAATTACTATGCGTCAGCGGTATCCCAGAAACTCTCTTTCAGACTAATGACTTGAAAGGGGTTTTCAAGACAGCCCTCCCCGAGACAGATGGTGATGAGGAAGAGAGCCCTCCCAGACACTGTTTTTTCCCAGATATGCAGAACTGCCGCTACTGCACTTACCCAACCATTTATGCAGTTTGTCATATGACGAGTTGCAGATTATTGTCAAGTGATCAATTGTGGCTGCGACATTCATAATTGCATAAGAGATCATAGGATAGATGCCAGAACCCTCATGATAAATGTTATGCCGCAATGTCAATTTCGGTGGCCACATTACAGCTATAATCTGTTTCAGCCTAATTTTACAAAGAAAAAACACTGCCGCCTTTTGGAGCTAATCAGAGCAACGAAGCAAGTTTTGTGAGAGCTCTCCGTAGGAGGAGTACGCTCCCACAATATGTTGTCCCGTCCCTCAGCCAAATGTTCCGGTGGTCTGGCTGGTGCCGTAGCTTTGGTAACGCCCTGTAAGCTGCAGAAGGATGAGTCGACCTAGTTCCAGTAACACTTCACCTCAAGTACGAATATGACCAGAAAATGCTCATGCCACCCAAGGATGAGGGTCGACAAATTTCCCAGCATACGTCTCCGATTTTCTTCTTGTGGCCCAGATGATGAGCTGCCTCTTGAGTTTCCTCACTTTATCCCCCTGGTTACCGATGGTCCTTGGGTCCTTGTCTCTGGTGTCCGGCCCTTGCAGCTTGCCTCCACACGTCTGTCACCCTCATGGTATTCTCTTTGATTCTCCGAGGAACCATCGTACTGGAACAAGAAAGTAACAGCATACAGTGAATGGACGACGTGAGACACACCTTATACTCAGGGGCGGATCCAGAACTCCGTTTGGGGGGGGGGGGGGGCAGAAAATTTGTAAGGATACTATTCTCCCATTCTTTTGTGCGCACCGGGGGCTCCACGCATGTCAAATTGCCCTCCGAGAAGGGGAGGAGGGGAGGGGGGGAGTCGATTGTTTGGGGGGGGGGGGGAGGGGCGGCCGCCCCCGGTGCCCCCCCCCCCCCCTTGGATCTCCCCATTGGATCCGTCCTTGCTTATACTTCTAAGTTAGATAAGTACTGTGGGTCTTACTGCATGACGTGCCAAGCGGAGATAAATTATGTCTGGAACTTGACAGGGGAGGGGTCTCGACGCATGCTGAACGACAGGTGCCAGATGCTGCCATACCCACAGGGTATCCTGAGGAGAGAGAGAAGGCAGGTGTGAGTCCAGGAAACTGGCATGTTTGAGCAACGCTTTTTTTAGAGGTGCCTTCCCGTTAATTCCCTTCAAGGGACAGTCCATCTGACCAGTCAGTTCAGAATTATGTTCAATGTACCCAGTCAACTTGCTTAGCCTGTTTGCAAATATATAACTGGTAAAGTCACTTTTTATAATGTTGCGTGTTTTTTGTTTTGTTTTTTACATGTTATACCATGATGCCAACTTCTCTTTTATGATTTTACAGATTAGCGAATCCCAGGTTCGGTCCTGATTCGCGTCATTTGCCACGATATTTATATTTTTCCAGTAAAGTGGTGTGAAAGCTTCGATACGTGGAGGTTGCAAAATCATTAAGCGTGAACAAGCAATTCATTACGTTCGACCGTTTTACAAGTCAAGTCCGACGTACATACGCCTTAAAAATTAACAGAGTCACATACACTGCGTTGGAGAAAAGACGATCGTGCCATGGCCTGACGCGAAGGACAGCACGAGCACTTTAAGAAATGTTTGCACTCACCAGAAACGAACTTGAAGCGGAATCCCGCAATCTCGAACGGCGAAGTGAGGCCCCGGCTTTTTGGCTTCTTGCCTGAGCAGGCCCATTTAGGACACATTCATAGCGTGATTCGGTAACTCACGTGACATTAAAACGCCAAGCGAGGATCCAACCGAAAGGTTGGAAAGAGAAATTCGCAGAACAGCAACACCGACAACGCCGACAACGCGACCGGCGACGTTTAAAAACATGGCTTCGGCTAGGGCAATGAACTTTTAAAGGAAACGGTCACTGCTCGAGTTTTTCTTTCCGTAGTGATTTATCATTATAATCTAGCTTATTATGTTTTCTAAAAATATTAACATTAACGCACTCAATTTAGTTTATTACGATTCTTTTTAACCCCGTTGTTTTGTTTGTTTTTGTTTCACACCGTCAGTTGTCGCCATCCGGCTTGAGGAGCGCTGTGTATACGCGATTACCGGAAGTGGCCTTGAGTGGGACCACTGGTTATGATTTCACTGTGGTGCTGTCCACTGGTGCTGTCATTCCGTACAGATGTTGTTTATCAGCGCTTTGGCGGAAAACTGGATGTGAAAGTGTCCATATTTGAGTTTCTGCAAGGATGACTACGAAAGCGTGGACTATACAGCGAATCGGCGGGAAGATCTCGCTCCTTGACGGCATGCCAGGGTGAGAACTTTTCAATTTTTATGATCGTGGTTTCGTTTCTTGTTTTTACTTTTCGCTGAATGCGTACATGGGAGTGATTTGGTTGTGGCCTGGAAGCAACATATTCAAATGCTCGCGCTACTTGTAGGTGCAGACCTAAATAAAAACGACTTGATTTATGAGTTCAGATTGGAATGATTTTTGCAAGGTATGCAAGTGATAGGTTATCGCGGTTGCAACCAGCACATCAATGTAAAAATTAAATAAAAAAGAAGTACATCGTGTCGCTTTTGTGTATCCTCATCGGAGCGCGGAAATGATCCCCCACAACTAACTAGTAAGACCTATATATTAGCGGGTCTTTGAGCTGTAGTTCGGAGTGCACGCAAGCCGGAATTTGGTTCATTGACCAGTTTACTTATCCATACACCAAAGCCATATACTAACAATTTAGCTGGCGCCCCTTCAGGCTCCCCAAGGAATCCCAACACACACCAGGAAGCTCTATGGAGCACATTATTATTATTATTAATTATTATTATTTTCTGTACCTGGTTCTATGTGCTCGTGCAATAAGCATTATTATTATTATCATTATTATAGCGCATTCGGCGCATCAAATTCAAGAATAATTTCAATATTTGTGATCCGAAATACCAGATCGAAACACTGCCAGGGTTTTCTCTCAAATCGGAACCACTTCAGCTACACTTTAAAAAAGGGCATTTTTTCGTCTTTTTTTGTATTTCTATAACCATTTTTGATTACATTACCTTTCTTTGGATTAATATGATTTCCTCCTTTTTCGTTCTATTTCTTGCAGAAGCGGTCAAATACACATCCCGGATACTGCTTTGATGAACTCGGGCTACTGTACGGCCTCCATGGGACAAGCTGAAAACTGACAGCTTAGAAGAGTGCTTCGGAATGTATAGTCAACTGGCTTGCTTCTAATATCACGTGTGTACAAGGCACATTTACGAAGATGAAAACAAAATACTGCTGAGGAGCACTCTGTCAACGATCACTACAGCTAGCAAGGATGGAAACTAGGACGATCTTCCCAAGCGAGCGCATACTTGACGCCCTACCTGCAACGTGATATACCTGCAATGTGGCCCTGGGCTGTAAAAAATAAGACAGACCCTCCCGGCCCTGGGCTATGTGGCCAGCCATGCAGTCTACACCACCTTGAAAAACCTAAGGGGCGAAAAATCCAAGGCCGCATCAACAGCACGAAACAAGTTGGCTACAGTTTGCTCGCACAGGAAGACTGTGCTCTCGTAATGAAACTCGTTATAGAAGGGCTTGTTTTTCCTGGTGTAAATATTGTAGAACACAACAATGTTGTTCACCAATTGGTGATGCCCAGCCAGTGCCGACTTGTTACATATCTCATAATGGAACTACTCGCCGAAAAGGAGACTTCCGACTTCGACTACTGTGAAAATTAACATACGAGTGAGCTCATCTTAAAACACAAGTTGTTGTCACAAGAAAATGCTTGTGCATTTTCTTGTGACATCTTTGCAGCAAGAAGAATGTTCGCATTAATGCCAAGAATGCCAAACTAAAGAAGTGGAAAGCTGAAACTCTGCAATCAAAGACACTCGCTGCCAACCGTCACAGATGTCAAGAAGCGAACTCAGACCAAGGAAGAGTACGTCTGATGCCTGTGATGATGAACCCATTGTGAGTTTGAGCTGAAGCATGTGTTGGACTGCAGTGAAAACATTCAACTGAGAAACCTTTGTTGCAAGGACAACAATACGAAAAGTGCCAGTGCAAAATCTAAAAAAAAGCTAAGGGGTCAACGCTAAACAAAGTAGTTCCTGTCCGGCCAGCAACGTGCTTGCGCTTCATCCTCATGCAAAGGCAACTGCTCTTTGAAGTCGGTGAATCTGTGTGTGTGTGTGTGTGTGTGTGCAGATAGTCGGTGTCCTTGTAGCAGTGTCTTAGGTATCTTGTGGTGCTACAGCGTAAATGCTGACATGCTGCACAGATATTGTGTGTCTCGGTGTCACTAAATCTACGGCATCTAGGATGCATGTGTATCAATTTTTTTCAAGACGGATATTTGCAGAACTTATGGATACCAGGAGGCTCGCTTCGCAGTGTGCAAAGGTGACCAATTTCTTGTTTACGACTCTCTTCTGTATTGTAAATGCAAGCAACTTTGAATATGAAGCTCCCATGCCCACTTTTCTTTGTGTACAAAACTTGTTTTTAGCTGCCCTAACTGTGTCGTTTCACAGACTCGGTACTGAAGTACATCAGCGTATGGGGCAACGCTCGGGTATTACGGTACTTTTTTGCAAAGAAAGTTTTCACATTATGAAATTGCCAAGAAATAGGTTACAGGTGTTTTTTTTTTTCAATGTAGTAACCAGATAGGATAGGTTGCTTGCTGCAAAACAAGTACTATATTTGAACAGGCAGAGTTCATTCAATAGCTGAACCTATACAGATTTATCACAGGTCTAAGAAAAGTTTGTCAAAATATGTGCAATACATTTTTCAAACTATGTGCAATGCATTTTTCAAACCAGCACATCACAATTTTAGAATGTTACTACTTTTATACTTGTCTGGCAATTTCGGTCTCGTTGCTGTTGCTTCAGGTGTCCCTAAGGGTAGTGTACTCGGGCCTCTCTTGTTTCTAATAAATGTCATTGACCTACCCTCATCAATTATATCGACAATTAGACTTTTCGCTGATGCTTGAGTTATTTACAAAGAAATTAATACACTTATAGTGATCACAATGTTGTCCAAGACGATTTAGATACAATATCATCATGGTGTTCCCTACTGCAGATGAACATTAACGCACGTAAATGCAAACAAATGTCCATAATTAAGTCCTCCACTAAAACACTAACCCAGTACTTATTACTTTCACAACCACTAGAACACTCATTGTCGTACAAGTATTTGGGCGTGTATTTTACAGAGGCATTATCATGGATTGAGCAAATAACAAATAGTGCACTAAAAACACTTGGTTTGTGAAAAGGCCATTTGTGTGAGAAATTTCTTGTCTAACAAACACATGAATCATACAAGATATATAAGAACTATTGAGAACTATATATGATATATAAGAACCGTATAAGAAATTTTTACAAGTTTCTTATATATCTTATATAGATCTTATATGTTCTATATATCTCATTTGATTCATATGTGTTTATTGGACACAGAAATTTCTCATGCAATTGAGATTTTTCAGTAGGGATTGAAACAAAACTACTCGCATACAAAACATTTATCCTCCCAAAATTAGAATATGCAAGCATAATTTGGAATCCACACCTAAGCTACCTAATCTCGAGGCTCGAATCTTCGAAACAAAGTAGCCAGATTTATATGCAGTGATTATTCATCCGAAACTAGTGTCTCCGCTTTAAAAGCTAGCATAAATCTTCCTAATATAGAAAGAAGACGAAAAATAGCCCGATTGTGTTTTATTCAAGCTGTATATTACTCAGATTCTGATTTTCAATCTACTTAGTGCTGGCTGCCAATTTTACATAATCCATATTAGATAATTCCTGCAAGATGGAACCATTTCAGTGCCATACTTACACTTTCCTCTTTTCCTCCTTAGTACTTTGCACCACTGACTGGAACAAACTACCTGACCATATTGTAACTGAGAGATATCCCATTTCATTTAAAAAGAAGTGCATTAATTTATTTAACTGAACCTTGATTTGTAAAACTGCATCATAACAATAACATGCTAATAAGCGTTTTTTTTTTGTGTGTGTGTGTGTGTGATTTGTTTGTTGGTGTCTATTTTTTATGTTCAATTACTTTTTTGTCTGTTATTTTTGAATCTCCCTCATGTAATGCGTCTTCAGATGCCTTTGAGGTGAATAAAATGAAATGAAATTTAATGAATGCCTCTGCATCATTTATCCGATTGTTACTGTAGTTCATTTTATCTGGTCCCATTACTTCGATTATTGCCATTTCACATGAATTCTTCTTTTATACAACTCCCATGTCGTTCAGAGACAACTACACCACCCAGTTTATCGCCTAAAAAAAGAACACATCTGTGTCAAGATATCACTTTCTTGTATTTCACTACGATAATTGTAGGTTATAATAATTTTCCTGCGTTCTAAAATTGGTGCTTTAAATCACTCGGCGTTCACAGCTCTCATGTTAGCTCATAAAAAATAAATAGTGCGAAAACCCGCGTTTCTACGACGTAAAACCTACGCGCGAAGCCTTCAGCTCAGCTTATAGCGCGGCGCACGTCAGCCTGCTGCCGTGACGTCACTGGAGGCGTGTTCTGCCCTTCTCCTCTAGGTGGTGTTGGCTGTGCGCCGTTTGACGTCACTGCTCCTCGCGCTTGCGCAGCACGGAGCACGGCTCATTATGCGAGCCACGCGAAACTGCTCAACCTCGGCCAGTGTAGCTCACGCTACAAAAAAACGACACGCGTCACGTATCCATGTAAACACCAATGAGTCACGATGAAGAGATTTACGTTTAGAGAGTAGTCGATGATGATAAACACGATCAAAGATTTAGAAAAATAAAAAAAACGCTGTCCGTCTGAGCGCGACACTTAAGGTTAGTCTGTAATTCATGAATGAAGTCACATAGCTGCGTATCACAGGAGAGTCCCTTTCTAAATACATGTTGCTGTTTAAAAAAAGATGTAGCTGTTGTTAGGCGTTCGTTGCGATTGTGACGTCATTGAAAGCAGACGGCCTTTATGATGCGGAAGAACACTGCGGTGCCATGTTCCTCTGCGCGATAAAGGCAGGAAACGTCATTGGAAGAAGTTTCTTGAATGAAGCAATAGTTCCCTACACCACATTCTGAAAACTTTAACAGAACGTTCCTACATAAATTTGCGCACATACTAGGAATGTCCCAAAAATTATTTCGTATGAAATTGGAACGTTCTTGGAACGTTTTTATGATAATTGAATGCTGACTAAAAGTTCTAATAGTCTTCTATTATTATTGATTATACCCTAAATGTGGTATGAATGTTATCGTTTTTAGAATGTTCTGTGAGTCTTCCTTGGAAAACGTTCGCTCAATGTACCAATAAGTCCCCAAGCCACGTCCCGAGAGCTTCACAAATGGTTTAAAGTGATTTTGCACATACTCTGGGAACGTTGCATACGTAATACCAAATACCATGTAAGCCAATACTGGTAACTCCCGCGGAGTGCGGGCGAAGTGAGTGCAGCGCTCTTGGCGAGCTCGGAGTCTCCGCTAGCAGACGAATTCTCCACAACGCATTGGTTTTGCCTATCTCCGTGCGAGGTGACCAATAAAAACAATTATCACGGTATTCGCTGCTTTGCACGTTAAAAGATAGGTGCCAGCACATGAGTGACGGACATTTTCTTCACGTGGGAAAGATGTGAAAGTTTTCAAAATGCAATTTTAAGCTCTCCTTAAAAAAACACTCTGTCACAATTTATATAAGCCAGACAAAACACGAATGTACCTTCGCGCAGTTTTTTTTTTTAAAAAGGGCAATGTACAAAAATTTCAAAATATAGCTACGTTTCAACTTTAAGATTCTTAGCAATCATTCCGTTTTGTTGTTGCAATTCCCATTTCACATGCATTTCTTGCTTATAACCGTTTTGTCAAATAGGCGAGCTGGCTAATCCCATTAAGATCGTCTCGGGATGAAACAGCAAAAGGCAATTTTGAACCACGTACGTTACTGCAATGTCAGTACGCTCTGAAAGAAGTTGATTGCACACAGGCAAAGTTGACGCTGTTGCTGAATTGAATAAAAACGGAGTTACGAGAAAGCAGACTTCTTGCGCTTGCAAAAGTAAAAACAAGAGAGCGTCGTAGCGTAAATAAAGCTGATTTCAGTCACGTTATATACCGTGCTCAAAATCCGATTGTTAGCGACGGGACGACTAACGTCTTCTGCGTCTTTTACGATAAAAGCCGGCATTTCATCTACTTCCATTTTTCAGTTGACTCTATTTTTATGTTGAGGCGACGCTACGCCGACGCGTTCTTCCTTCCTCCTGCTTTTATGCTTTTTTTTGTTTGCTTTTTGTTTGTTTTGTTTACTTGACTTTGAAAGCATCGCATATTTCGCTTTGCCATGTTTGGCTTAGTTTTTGCTCTTTCCTTCGCTTCGGCGCTTACTACCACCGGTTCGTCTGCTACCCTATGCCCGGACATTTTGAGCGCCGTCGGCAACATTGTTGTTAGTGTTGTTCCTTCCACCGTTGTCTGTGATAACCTCCTATTTCCGCCTTCGATTGAGTTTCTAATCCGAAATCTTCATATGTGCTCTTTGATATTTATTAAATATATTAAAAAGTGTAAGCTCGTTACACATTTCTATTCGGATTTTATTTGAGTGCGCGTTCAAGTCTGCTATTGGTCATCGTTTGTTGATCATACGGCCGCCTTCAGGCATACACCAGCGCATACTTGGAGATGGAGGCATGCCATGTGCTGCCTACCACTGCAAAAAACACTTTTTGCGATATGATGGAAAATCGTTCTTCCGCTTCCCGAAGACCAAACAAATGTAAGTAATTAAGTTACTTCAAATTAAACTGGAAGAGCTATCCAAGTCTGGCTTCAAAATCGCCACTGAGGCTTCAAGATACGATTATGACTACTCCACGGAGATCGCGGAGAACTTCACGGACGACAGACCAGATGCAAAACTGAACACCCAGGCCTATGTATTTGATTGGGCAGCCAGTCAGATCTGTCATCATGCTTGCTAAGTCCAACTGCAATCAGAAACATGGAACACCTCGAAAGACAATCTATTGAAGAACAAGAAATATTCGCATCCAAAAAGGACACCACCTTCCGACTTAGCTAGTCACCTAGCCGGTAACATCAGCCGTGCCTTCGACACATATTTCACTGATACATTGCACCAGACAAGAGTTCAGCTGAAGGCGGACGTGAGGCCGCTGATCTGCACTCAAAACAAGGGCACGGCGTGCAAAGTTTGTCTGGACACGTACGTTAACAAGTACTTGAATTTACTTTTGAACTGCTTCGTCAAGCGAGCAAACGTAAAACCTGCCAAGGTCACTGGGAAAAGAAATCTTAAAGCAATGAAGGTCACACAATGCTAGAACGTAGCAGATTGCAGCGTGCGACTCTTACTTACCGGGCAATGTGAGCTGGATTACGTTGTTCCTTTCCCCTGTTTTGGTTTTAGTTCCTACCAACGCCGCGAACGCAAATAAACAAACGTGTAACAAGCAGCTAAAAAAAGGAAGCTATTTTTGTTTTTGTTTTGTTTTGTCGCGTGGCTTCCGCTTGTGGGCTTAACACCGACGGCGACCACCATAAAGCTCATTTTCAATGCTCCTACCGACGGCCCGCGTTCCATAAGCGCCGCAACCTTCATCGTCGTTGAAGGAGGGCTTTGCTGTGTGATTTTTTTGTTTGAATCGCCTGCTAACTTTCTTTTATTCGCCGTTGTTCCCGCAACAGTTCCCCACTTTCTTTTCATTTTCTTTTAGCATGGGGACCCCATCTTTCCTGGAAAGTTCGGAAAGTGTTTGCACGGTCATTTTTTCGTCACTTTTTTTTTGTTATGCTGCAGCGGTTGGTTCGCTTGCTATGGTAATCTTAAGATGTTTGCGCACGTTTTAATGATCACCTATTCAGGTAATAAATTGTGACAATACAGGTTGTAACGGATCAACAGTTACCTCTTACGACATAATTCGTGTAGCTAAAGGCCTTTTTTTCCGCTTCCCAGATGCGCTTCAAACACGTGTGATCCCATGAGTGGCGTTTGAGTTCGCTAAATAAACTGCTCTATCTTTGTTTCGGCGCGCGTTGTTATTTTATTGTCGATGCAGTTACGATCAGTGGATCCCGCTTTGCAAGCGGACTGACTGCAATGAATTGTCTCAGTTGTTGGGGTGACGAAACCGGGCTCGTAAAGCTCGAGGACTTAGCGGAGCCTATACTTTTCTATTGCGTCGTTTGCTTCCGTAGACTCCGAGTCCGCTTGAGGCGCCACTGTCGCGTTCGCCGCCGATCCCATGGGTTTTCGGAGGAGTTTGCAGTATGGGCAAAGCTAAGTCGTATTTGGTTATACTGACGATTCCCAGAAAATTCTTTCGACATTATTTTGCTACCTGGGAGCTGTCATTATATATCTGCGGAGAACACCGTGTCCTTTGTATGATGTATAAGCAATTTGATTGCGGCTTTAATTAATCTATTAAATGTCTGCAGGCTCTTCCGACTGAAAAAAAGCACGCGTGTTTGTTCGTTATTGAAGACATTATCCCAGCTACGACGAATGAATCTCAGCTACTTTCGCTGACACTACCCTGAGATGTAGGACGTAAATAGTAACCGTAAAAGTTGCGTCGGAAAAAAAGCTTTTTGGTTTCAATCAATTGATTGAGGTGAGAACAACTGTGAGGAGCTTCTCTTGTCTCCCCCTCCAGCGCGAGTGTCCCCTTCAAAAACGCTCGTGAAAGCACGGTGGAAGTCATGGAGTGCGAGTTGAAGGTTGGGCATTCGAAGAACACGCCATGCCGTTCTCAATTTGTCACTGACTCTAGTGGCTTATAGACGTATAGACGACTGACTATAGTGACGTGACAAATATGGGCCCATCACGTGATGAATAAGGGCCACTTTTCTGCGGCGCCCGCGGGCGCCAACTACAAATTCGTATAGCGCTGTAAATATAGCTCTAAATTTTTTTTCTTCGTTGTAAAATCGTTTTAAGATATCCTTTTTCCATCTAAGCTGTTTAAAAAAAGGTTTTTTTTTTCTTTGCATGTGTCCTTTAAGTCTTGCAGTATGCAAAATTTAAGTCGTCAGTGCCTGACGTTTTTTTTTTTTAGTTCGACTTGCATTTTCTATTATGAATAACTCCTGTGTTAGCATTGTTGGAACCTTCATACTCAAAAGCAGCGTTTTGAAGTAACTGTGAAAAAAGATTTTGTTGGTCTTGTCTTGTTATCCTCTTAGTTTTCAGGTTGAAAATCCAATGAAGACCATCTAGAGGCCTTGGTCTGTAGAGTGTCAGTTGGGGAAGTTTTGCTCTATTTTTAGCCACTCAGCTCTGCGCCCCGCCCCCTCTCTCCCCCTGCCCCGTCTCGCCCCCCATTTCAGATTAATAGAATGTTGCATGAAATAGCCATATGCCTCCATAGAATCTGCACCTTAGCGTGGTAGCCAAACCCAGAATTTCCACCTCTGTGGTGCTCTCTTTCTGTCACCTTTGAATTGCAGGCTAGGTAAGGGACCTATATTTACACAAATGAAACGCTCACAAACTGCGGTGTGTGAACAGCACCCTGTGTGTAGCTAGTATGCAAGATATTGGCTTCCCCTATTCCTCAACTAATCTTTGTGATCTGACAATTCTCTTTACAGGTGCCATACAAAGTCGCGCTCAAGGGTGCAGCGTTGACGCGATGGAGAAGCAACTGGCGGGCAGGGGCAATAGAGTTAAAAAGACGGACACTCCACTGGTGGCTCCAACCGCCTTTGACGATGAGGGACACTCTGGCTGAGGAGCTAGCTGCTATGGATGCACGAGTCACAATAAAGAACGTCACGGTAAAAACATTTTGTATGTTCCCTTCTTGTACTACCCAGAATATGCATCTGGGTGACAGATGAATGAGACATGTCGTCTCAGCAAGTATACAATAATTGCCATGAGTATACTGTATACATGGAGAAAGCCAATTGTCCACACAGAATTGTTTCTTAAAGGTGCACAAATACTAAACTGGCTTGTTTCGGTTCAAGTCTGAAAAACATGTTAAAAACGGTCAGCACCTATAAAAGATATGAAAACCAATAAAATAGTTCAGACCCGCAATTGCGCCGGCACTGATCTGTTATTACGCTGGGACTAATCCGCAATTGGACTGGTTTTGACCCAGAAACACGCTGGCACACTGATGGTTTCCTACCGTATCACCGGTTCCATGCCGGGGATCTGTGTCGGGAGCTCACTGGGAACATCCCGTATTCCCGGCATCCCGGTGTTCCCAATAAGTTCCCGGTACCGGCCGGATTCCGGCATTGGGCCCGGCCGATGTCGCTCCTTGGGGCGTTTCCGGTACTGGCCGGTATCAGTATCCAGGCAGGCCAATACCGCCCCATCTCCAACCCGGCGTGTTGTGCTACTTGGGCTACTACCGCAGACGCGTTTCTGAGAAGAAGTGACCGATTACAACTACAAATAATTGATTGAAAAATATAACTGATTACAGTAATCAATAGTTGCATCAAAAAAGTAATTGAAAAATTACCAGAAAGTTATTGATTTCACTTTCATTTGTTTAACTTTTTATTACGGTATCAAAATGCATATCGGGTTTTTTGTCGTGGCTAGATGAAGGCAGTGCAAGGCACAGTCGTCTATGACGCGGAAAACCCGGATCGTAACAACCCGTACACAGGAAACGAGGCACTCTCGACAGAACGACAGTCAAAACGTCGCTAAGTGCGTTGACATTCTAATCCTGCTGGTATCTCGGTATATTTGTTTAGTTGTTAAGGGGTAAAAAAAGTGTCGAACGTTGGCGCACCATAGACGAGTGATGCACGGGCTCGTAGAGCGATTTTTTTACGTAAAAAACTTAACTCGATAATTCTAGCTCTTTCGAAAACATATATTTGATTACTTGTAATTGATTACAGAAAAAATTATAATTTAATTACAGCCCACGCTACCGCAGAAAAAAGAGTTATTGAAGCGTTAAAAAGTAAAAAAAAAAAAAAATTTAATTCATTACAAGTAATCAGTTACTTGTAACTCTTTACACACAAGTCTGAACTAACGTGACTCGTCTTGGCCTGGGCGGTGTTGTGCAGAGAAGCAAGAAGATACCACCTACGAACCACTTTTGCAGATTTAGAGACTGTACGAAACGATTGTTGGTAGTACCAATGTTGTTTTGTTGTTTTTTTACTAAAGGATAGAGTCCAATGACGGCGAAACACTGTTCACCATATATCAGACTTCCGAGGAGGGGAGAGCATACAAGGAACCTTAAATTCTAAGGTGGTCGCCGGCCAGATAAATGCCTTTCATATGTAGGGTCCATAGGCGGTGGAGTAGTGAAGGGAGAGGGATTCAAGTGTCGTGATTACTTCATCTTGTTTGTGTTCGTTTCCTTCATGTACTTCGTCTTCTTCGTGTGCCATGCGTCAAGGAATTATAAAACAACATATTCCGAACAAGATGCTAAATTTTTTTTTGAGACGCAATTGCAAACATTTGGTTGGAACAACTACTAAAAATTACATTGAATTTAAATGAAAGACAGCCCCCTAAATTATATTAAAATTCGATTGCAAAAATGCAATTTAAACGCAGTGGTCATTACTCTGTGAACTTAATATTAAAACACACAAAAAAAACAATCGTTTTAACTTAAACTGAACACAGCCCGCTCATTCTTGCCAAGCCATTAACGTCGCTTCCTGTTATACACGTTACCATAGGGTCTGGAATCGTGTAAGTGTACTCCTGCCTCAATTTGTAGCGGCGGTGATAGTTCGAGTTTCCGGTGAAAATCGGCAATACTAAAAAAAAAAAAAAAATATTAAAAGACCAGCACGACTGCCGTGCTGGTCTTTTACGACTGCACATTCCCCTGTATTTGTGAGCAGAAGTTCGAATCTGGGGTAGCGGATGTTTACTCCCCAACTGCGCAGGGGCAGAGAACTCGGCGTTTTGTGCGGTCACTGTCCCTCGTACGGATGGAGGTTTCCACCCACGTTCGTTTTACGGGATTACCGGACGCGCTTCATAGTTCGAAGTGGTTCGCCGTCAACGTGATCCGCCGGAAAGTAGACACGCAAAACCTTTCCGAGCGTACCTTTACTTCTCATCCGCCAATATCAATCATAGTCACTAAGACCGTAGGAAACGCTGGGCATAACCTATCATATTAATTATGCACAAGCTTCCTGCTTCATCATTCGTTCATCATTGAATCAATCAATCAATTAATGATCCAGTGGTTCTCAAATGGGGGTCCGCGAAGCCCTGCCTCATCCGTCAAGCCGGCAATGAAAGTTGTCTTTTTTCAGGTCGAGGAAAAATGTTTCCGTTTTCGGGCGAGTTTTCTCGTGTGTATGTCATTAACAGAGGGCTACTTCGTATTAGCCCTTAGTTATATCCATTTATTAAATCAACATTATATATTAACCTGCACCTTTTCCCTCCCCTCACCACGAACGGGGTCCTCCATCATCTCCACCGATCCACAAGGGGTCCGCGAAACATCGTTGGTTGAGAACCACTGATAGTCAATCAATCATTATTTTTTTCCCAATTAAATTTAGTGCAAGTAGACTTGAACGGTCAGCAGGCACAAAAGGCACACAAGTTGCCCGACGAGGTGCAAGCGGCCGGTAAGGGCGGCAATGTCCAGCGTAAAACAAACAAAACACAAACCTCCCCCACTTAAAACAAAAAGAGAAAAAAATCTGCATGCAACAACACTACAGTTCCTAGAAACGTTAACACCAAGAAGCACGACAAGGTGCACAGATCGCCATTTTCAAACAGGAAAAAAGGAACTAGAAAGATAGACAATGCGTGGGTGTCCTCTACAGTACTCTATTAAAAAAAATAATATAAGGATTAAAAGCATATATAAGGAATGTATGTTACATTCGTCAATCAATAAAGCCAAAAAAAGAAAAAAAATGGCGCATAAAAAAGTGTACAGAAAAAAATCTATGTCCACATTACGCAATTACATATGCAGATAAAAATGCAAAGCACATATGCAGATAAATGTACACATCGCGACACTGTTAGCGGGAACACGACATCGGCGCAATTTCGCGTTTTACCTCTAAATAGTATTAGAAAGCACGAACTTTTATCGCTTACATTATAGAACTAAATGAGCTCTTTCCGTAGCAATAATAACTTGGATGACATCCCTTGGTTTCAAAGAGAAAAACTGGAAAAACCGGCGATCGCTTGTTCGCGCTAACAGTGTCGCGCTCTGTACATAAACCGTTAAAAGAAGAAACTAAAGCAAATTTACATTATATGTATCTCGTTTTCATTAGGAAGGATCGAAGATGATTTTTTTTAAAGTGCCAGTCGTATTGGCAAGTGTTACGTTGTGGTCTAGAGCGTTTAACAGCTGGGGTACCTGAAGGCTGATTGTTTGCTTGCCGTAATTTGTTTTGCTTCGTGGTGGTCTGTAAGCTGCCTTTGCCTTTAGGTTATATTTCATTACATTCGAAGGAGGTAGATCAAAACTACTTATTGCCTTGATGTGAATTAGCTGTCGAAGTATATAGTGGTATAGCCTAGTGAGAGGTAAGATGACAACATTTGCAAGTAATTCATCGGCATTACTATTGTATTTTGCGTTTGCTGCAATTCATATTATAAGTTTTTTTTTGTTTAATTAATGAGTCCGGTACACTTAATCATACAAGTTGTTCCCCACATTAGAAAACAGTAGTGAAGTTTTTGGTAAAACATTGTATAATATAACTGTATTTTCAGCCAAGGGGGCAAAATATCTTTAGTTTTGTAGATTGCTCCAATCGCTCTAGATAAAACTTTTTATATGATTTATTGCGTTTTCCAAGATAATTTGTCATTGAACCATACACCTAAGGATTTAGTCACTTATTTGTTCTATAGTTCAGTCGTTTTGTTGTCAAACACGGCTGTCTATCAACTGTTTTTTTGTTTGCCTTGAATATCATACATTTGGTTTTCTTAGCGTTTAGTTGCATTTTATCTGCATCCAGCCAGCTGTTTAATGTATGCAAATAATTATTAGAGTCGCGTTCAATCTCATCAACTGTGGCACCTGAAAAAAAAACAAAAGAGACAAGTGTCGTCGGCGAACAGAATTAGTTTTGGGGAGTTCGGGATATGGACTACATCGCTGAGATAGATAATAAGAAGTGACGGCCCTAGAATGGAGCCCTGTGGAACTCCGTACTTATAGACCGACACGCGGAGCGACTCTGTTTACCAACACGGCCGGAAGGCCGCGCATGCGCGGTAGCTATGTGGGCAAAAGCAGCCCGGCTCTCCGTGTTTTCGCCATTGCGTTCTATGGCGTGCGCTCGTTGTTGACGTTGTAGGGACGCTTGTATCTTTATTTGTGCGTCGTATTTCCTCACAACGTATGTCGTATGCTATGCCCGACTATTTGAGCTCGCTGTCCGAGCCTGAACGCCAGCGGTATCGAAACAAACTGCGTGGACGGCGTTGCCTAGGAGGATCCGTACGCCGTAAACAAGGCCTGTTGGACTTCCGACGTAAAGTTGCTGCCACCGAAGTCGACGGCTCACGTCGTCGTTTATTTAGTTTTTTCGCCAAGCCAGTTCACGGCCGACACGGTGCAGGCGTACAAGTCTCTCGAGGCCTACGATTACTTCGAGTAGGTTTCCGCACTGCCGGCGGGATCAGCAGACTGTGGGTCTGCGGAAGTGTGCGTATTCATTAATTGATTAAATACACACAGCGTCTTCAAGTCAAGGTATGATATTTTTCCTACCCTCATGACCACAAGGCATTACAAGCAGTAACGCTTTGTCCGTTCTGCAGTCTTGGCGGTAACACGTTACAAGTAACGGGGTTGTTGGTAACGCGTTACTTTTTCCAGTAACGTAGTAACCTACTCGTTACGTTTTTGACGCAGTAACGGGTAACGTACTTACGTTACTATTTCAAGTAACGTAGTTACGTTACTCGTTACTACTTCCCAAGTCTTAAAGAAATTACACTTCAATTTTTCCGTGTTTTAGGCGTCAAGCCATGTTTTTCTTTGCGTTTTTTCTTGTGAGTATTTAGGTGAAACCATAAAAAGAGATAGAGTAATTATGTTCAGTTTCTGCATGAACATAATGTTTCTTGATATTTGACCTGTATCGTCAAAACCGTGAAATGTGCTAAATCATAATTTAAAAAAGTAACGCAGAAGTAACAGCGTTACGTTTTATCGGTAGCGGTAACGCGTTCCTTTTTTTTTTTAGGTAACTTAGCTCAGTAACGCGTACCTTTTATTTGTAAGTAACGAGTAACGTATTTCATTACTCTTTTTCGGTAACGCCTACAACACTGCCGTTCTGTCGCCGATCCCCTTCTGACGGTAGCACGGGCGTAGCGAGCCTCCAGCGAGTGCTTGGCCGATGCTTTGTGCGCAAACACCGTGGGAACAAAATGCGGGTGGTCTCGAGCAGACGACGGTTTCCCTGCACATAAGCAAGCTTCGGGACGGAGATTGAAATGGAAGCCGCACTTTCCTTCAAGAAAGTGTTTGCCGCACAAACGGTCGTTCGCGCGAGGCGAGCATTCTTTTCAATCCACGGATATTATCCACCTTCTATGCCTTCCAGAGTCTGCCGGGAACTTATGGAAACTCACCCCCCTACTTTTTCTGTACATTTCGGTGCAATTAACGGCAACACAGCTTCGCGGCATGCTGAAATGCTATGACGCCCATGCGAAACGTGCGCGCTTTTGCCCACACCCCCCGGCTCCGGCGCGATCGCAGCGCCGCCGCAGCTCCGTGACGTCAAGCCCACGTGTCGGTCTATTGTCATATGATCAAAACACATGTCATTAATTTGTACATATTTTCCGCGATTTTGTTAGAAAACTTTTAATCAAACCTTGGACTTTGCCCCTATTACCATAGTGAGAAAATGTATCTAACAAGACGTAATGATTGATGCTATCGAACGCTTTCCGAAAATCCAGGTATATGCCAAGCGTAAGTAACCTATTTTCAATATTATTTAGAGTTGTGTCTTTGATGTCCAACAGCGCATGCTCGGTTGATTTGCCCTTTTTGAAATCCGCATTGGGCTATTAAGATCCAAGAAAATTTTGTTTTTGTACTCTGTTATTTATCAAATTTTTGAAAACCTTGGATAACATTGGGAGGGCACTGCTGAACCGAACCTGAATGACCGAACGCAGAAAAGAGTCCTTCCGGTTCCTTAGAAACATAAACGTATTAACAAGTTGTCTGACAAAAACATGCGACAGACTCAGCCCGCCGTCTGTTACACGGCGAAAAAGGTTGGTTCGGCTCGTTCTCCCCCAAGCGAAGCTCCAAATAAACATAGCAAACACACGGTGCATACGTTGGATATTGACACGCGAACAGTGCAACACCTGCAACACGTAGCATACTTTCGCGGTAAAAAAGCTATTACATACAGCTTCACTTGCAGAAATGTAAAAGCATTACCCCGCCCCCCCCCCCCCACACACATACACACACATACACACTTATCCGCCATCGCGCGCAACGCATTAGTTTCCTCGCTCAAACAGTCCATGTTTTTGCGATACTGTACCAGCGGAACCCTTTTATAACACGTTGGCTTGTACGTCCACATGACGCGTTCAAAAAGAGTATAGGCTTTGAAGCCCAGTGCCCGTGCCGAAAAAAACATACACTTTTGCCGATTCCCGGCACTACTGGTCTGCTCGCCGAAGTTCTCTGTTGGTCCTATTACGTTCTTGACACTCTCTTTATCAACGCAAAAAGAGACCGATGTCACCAAGCGAACTGCGCAGGCGCGCGCATTCCGGAAGTGGTGCCGCCGCCATGCTACCTGTAGTCATCGCTTTCCGGCTTCCCGGCTACATAGGGCTGCGCGTACGTCGTAGATTATCGTTTGGAACGCCCCGGTATCAGCTTGGATTCTCCTGCATGTCTGTACTTCATAAAATTGTGTTGGTTGTGATGTCTTAATTTGTCAGCAAGCGCAGAAAAGCAGTTCCAGTCGTCTTATCGCTTTAGAATCGCTTTGTCGTCTGCTTCGGCGTCGTCTGCTTCTTCGTCTTCGTGAACGCGTGAGCACACTGCCGTTCACGCAGTAATCCCACTGCGGCCGCAGGAAAAAAACAACGACGCCACTACTCGAGCTTTCGGGCTGCTCGGATGTCTAAATTAACTTGGAAACTGAACATCTGGTTGAATGGCAAAGAACAAGAGAATTCGAGGGACCATCGGCTTTGTGTAGCACCATGGAAAAGCGTCAAATGTGTTGTTGAAAAACTGAGCTTGGTAGTGTTCAGTCTTGTGCATAACGTTTAATCAACAATAAAGAAAGAGGAGCTAAATAGACCTTCTCGGTGAGCGATAGTTTTTTAAAAGTTGTTTCATTCTGGTTGACAGCCTGTGCGACAGGGTACAGATAAACTGCGGAGAGAAGCCTGCACACAGAAAAGAAATAATCTACAGAAAGGCCATGCCTGATGCGCCGTAACAATTGTCATCTCTCAAAAAGAAGCAACCATTCAAGATACCTGAAAACTTGGGGTGGAGATGATTTTTCGTGTACAGTTTCTATTCAGTTTCATTTTGTTTGCGCAAGCTCCGAACGCTAAGAGTCGTCGACGTTGGAAGCTTTTTTTCTGGATCAGTAGCGCCAGCCTAATAGACCACCACAAAATAGGTTAGGCTCGTTCGTTACATTTCTGCCGGTAAGTGTTGAACTTCTAAATTGCATTCTGTGGTGCTTTTTCATGTTTTGTATGAAAAAAAAATGAAAACCGCTTCCGAAAAAAGTTGTTTTATTTCAAGTGATGCATATCAAGAATCGCTGTTTTTTTTAGTGATTGTCCTGATCTTTTGAAGCATGGTTGTGCTTAAAACATGTCGTCACATTAAGAGTTATAACCACCAATATTCATTGAGCAAAAAGTGTATTCAAAACGGCCTCACGAAACTTAGTGGAGATAGACCAACGGAAAGACCGCTACGGAGCGAATGCCAAGAGAGATTTCAACGTACGGAACACTTCGGCACGCTGTGTGTCTCGTGCCCAGTAATCTTACACTTTTTAGCTGACGCGCAATAGGTGGATATAAATTATGAAGCAAATCGCGAAACAAATGGAAAAACGCTATTTTTCCTGCCGCTCTGTCCGGCTCTGTTTACCTTTCTTTGCCGTGCTGCTTTCTTTCGGGAAGACTTAATATCCGAGGCCGTTTTGCCTGGTGCTGTTATTGTAGCACCGTGGCATACAGCGGGTGAAGCCAGCCATTGAAAACCATGAGTAAACACCCGGCTAAACGTCTCGTGCAACCCAAAAATTTCCAAACTCCGGGCGGGCGTACAATGCGCATTGACGCAGCCGGAAAACTGGGGAGAACTACAGGTACCAGCATGCACCGCGGCAGCGGTGGCGTCGCGCTACTCCTGGTGAGATCGGTCTATTAGGCACGTCGTTGGCGTACGCCAAATAACGGACCTCGCTGGTTTGCAAACTAAGACCACGTATATGCCCACTACGGATCACATTTAAACAAAAGGGCTCGTAAAAAATACGAAGAAGTAGCGGTGAAAGCGGGCATTCCTGCCGCACAGAAGAATAAAGGTGGATGCTCTCTGTCACACTAATATCCACCGCAGGACTGGTGGCACAGTTACGATAAGTCCTGCGTAAACCATCACGCAGCAGCGAGCCTACATCAACAAGTTCTAAGAAAGAAAAAAAAAATGACTTCATCAGACACGTGGCCAAAGGCTTTCTTGATATCTACCTGTAGTATCGCAAGCCTTTGTTGGAAAGCATCGCAACACTCTAAAGTACTTCGCGCCACATGTACGTTAGGAACAATGGTCCCTCCTTTAATACCACACGTCTCGTGAGGACCGACCCCAAGGTTGATCACTCCTCGTAGTCATTCCACCAGCACCTTCATCAAAACACTTATAGTCGACGTTCATTAGGGCAATCGGGCGGTACGTTTTAACAGAGGGAGCTTCATTCATTCTTCGCTCTTTGGAATGAAAACAATTTGATTAGAGAAAATGCCCGGCCTTTAAACACATTATGGTCATTAAACACATTATGAAGCTCGGCTTTGAAACCATCCGGTCCCGGCGATTTCCCGGACTTCAATTTCTCTATTGCCTTTTCCACTTAGCGTGCAGTGATAGGCTGCTCTAGGCTTTTCTTTGAGCCGGTGTGCCAGTTTCGGCTTGAGTGGTAACAATTCAGTCTGAAAATCACCACTCTTGGGTATTCGATGAATAAAGAGCTCTTGTTGTTTTCTACAAATGCATGTTGAATGTTCTCACTGTACGTCGACAACGTCTCTTTATAAAGAATTTCACTTATTTCACTTATTTCGTTTTTAACAACACATCTTCGCTCCATGAAAAAGGGCTCTTTTGTGGGGACCCCCCCCCCCCCCCCCTTCGATAAGCGTTCAAAACGCGCGCGTACAATATCCTTATGATAATGTTCGGTATCGAGTGCTTTCACACGCTTTTTGAGATTGAAAATGTCGTCAGTGAAAAGCTCAGGCGGTAAACATTCTTCGCGCAACAACTCATTCAGCAGGTCATTTAGTTCCCGCTTGACCTTTCCTAGCTCGTGTTTCAAAGCACTGGAGCACTCCGTGGCTCTCATTTTAGCATAATATTAAAAAAACTCTGACTATACTCCAAAATGGTTCCCCTCGGCCTTTGCCAACTCGTCTACAGTTTGACGAACCGAAATAACAACGACATCGTCTCCAAGCAGCTTCGTGTTGAACTTCCGAAGGTTCCACGCGACCTTTTTAGGCGTTTGTTCGGATGTACACAGTGAAAACGAAACTAGATAGTGGTCACTAAATGACACGCGGTGCACAGCATATCTTTTACACCCCCGAGAATTTCGACAGAAACGTGCTCTCTGTCAAGGTGTGCCTGATTTGCACCCGGTGAGTGCGTAAAACGCAATACACCCAACCTGAGGCGCAGACAACATCATGTTGAGGGGATGGGTGGCAGAGTGGGCTAGAGCACACCACCTCAGAGCATGTGGAGCGAAAATTGGCGCTGCAGAACCCACGGATCCTGGGTTCAATCCCCACCCCTGCCTGTTTCCATCGGGATCAGCACCGTAGAAGTGTGCGGTCGTGTCTCAGTACTGCGTGGTGCACGTTAAAGACTTCAGGCTAGCGGTTGTGCCGCACTGGCTAAATATCTCATATACACCTGGGAGACAAGCCGTCCGTTGCGGCCGACTAAGTTCTAGGCGTATAAAGATACTTAGATGGACCAGCGCGGATGAACAGTCACACTCACATGCACACAGGAAGCAAACAGACTCGCAGCGCTGACTTTCAACTCAGTTCTATATTTCTTCTTCCTCAAATCTTCAACTTCTTCACCTTTGCCGTTAATGAGAACAATTTAAATTTTTACACACCAGAGACCAAATAGCCAATACACATTAAAAATAACTAATAATTAAATAAATCATGCAAAGGCAACTAAAGAAATAATATTAAAAACTAAATTAAAAATTAAAGCGAAAAATTTAAAGCGAAACATTTCTCATCCCTATTGGTGCTTTGATGATATCTCTAGATAATCCAATTCTTTCTTTGACAAAACTACGGATGATACACTAACACATTGTTTGTCCAACCTGGCTATTTTTTCAGCTTCGATGATCTCTCGTGTCAGCTGATTACCACTTCTGGCTATGACAGTACAATTACTCAGGTCCGCTGAACACCCGCAATCCCGGCAATGGATACATAGATTCCCTGATATTACTCTGTTTATGTTATAATGATGCTCTCGTAACCGGTCATTGAGACACCTCCCGGTCTGCCCGATATACTGTTTTCCGCATGAGAGGGGAATGGCATAAACCACCCCTTCAGAGCATGGAACAAAACGGGAGTGGTGCTTTTTGGTACAACCTAAGGTCCTATCGGAGGAAGAATTGACCTGTTTACACAAACTAGAGAGCTTGCATGGAGCAGAAAATTCTACGTTAACGTTTACGCGGTTGCCTATCTTTTTAAGACCATGAGAAATATGATGAATATAAGGCACAACCGCTGGCCTTTGGTTTTTGTCCCTCTTCTTACATTGGATTAAATTAAGTTGAAGATTTGAGGAAGAAGAAATATAGAACTGAGTTGAAAGTCAGCGCTGTGAGTCTGTTTGCTTCCTGTGTGCATGTGAGTGTGACTGTTCATCCGCGCTGTTCCGTCCATGCAGCAAGTAGAACACGTCTGCTCTGAACACGTGCCAGGACGGCAAGGCCCTAAGCGACTTGGGAACTGCAGAAGATATTAGTAAACACTTGGGTGCAGCATGGACGCCACCCAGTAACCCCTTATCACAACCAGAAACCCATCACCACCGCAGCTAGCTCTCATCCGACTAATTCCGTCACAGTCACTTGGTCCTGATGGCATCCACCCTGCGCTCCTTAAAGCGAGTGGTCAACAGCTAGTCGTATTATTGGCTCGACTGTTCCAGCAGCCCTTGGACACTGGGTGTGTCCCTGCCCTATGGAAGCACACCAATGTCACTCCCGTCTACAAAGGAAATGGTTCCCCAGCAGACAAGCCAGAATCCTACAGGCCAATCTTCACAATATCAGTTGTCTGCCGTACCATGGAACGAGTGCTAAACTCTGCCCTACACAGATACTTAAACGACCACATTCTTATGTCTCCAGCGCCACATGACTTAGCCCTGGTCGAAGCTGTGAGACTGCCCCGATGACTGCTGTTCACCAGATCAATGACAGCCTGGTCATCGTACAAACTGGTGCAGCTTAACTTCACCAAAGCCTTTGATAAGGTAAACCAGAAGCTCCTGATAACCAAACGGGAAAGCACCGGTATCAAAGGCTCCTCCTCTACTGGTTATCTAACTTCATCCTGCAGAGGCAGCAAAATGTAACATTCAACTAGTCGAGGTTTCAATCTCGAACCCTTCATTCCGGAATCCCCCCCCCCCCAGGCACAGTATTTGGTCCGACCCTCTTTTCAATTTTATCAGCGATATTGTCTAGGTTATAGATTCCACCACCATCATGTATGCAGATGACCTCACCCTCCTTCAACCGATTCAATTTAAGGAAGACAATAACCAACTGCAACAAGACCTTGATCAGATATAAGCCTGGACCATCAGAAACAAATTACCACTGGGTGCATCGAAATCGGCTACAATTCACTTCACCACAAAAAGAAAAGCACAGAATCCACCAGTAATATTAAGGGGGGACACTACCCCGAAAAAACAATTTCTGCAAAAAAAGTTGATTTGGAAAATGTCATATTTATATCCACCAACATCTAGAGAGTACAGTCGACTCTCGTTAATTCAAAATCTCTTAATTCAAATTTTCTGATAATTCAAACTAACATGCAGGTCCCATCCTATGCGTCTCTATGGGAAGAAACTCCTGATAATTCAAACTTTGCTTTATTCAAACAAATTTTCGGCCCCCCTCGAGTTTGAATTAATGAGAGTCGACTGTATTCCAGAAAGTTTCATTAGTTTACACTGCATGGTTAATTCTTATAATTATTTTTGGTCCACTGATGCTAAAGAAAAGGTAGAGGTTGGAGCACTTTGAACACATTTCACCATTCCACTTTTTGTCATAAATTTCACTTAGGAAAACTATTGTTTTGTTATTATGTAACTTGGATTCATTTTTATGTGTTTTTCTGGGGTGAACTTATAAGAGGAAGATAGCTATGAGCTTGTATTTGTTTATTTTTTGCCAATTTTCATTGTTCAAGAGCTAAACGTTTGGACAAATGATGGAAATTTAAAGAACAGTATTTGTGTTTATGTGGCTTTTTGTCGTGAAAGATGGTATAATATAGAAATATAGCTCCATAGCTATCTGCTCTGAACTGTCCTGAAGCAATATAACGCATGAAAACGACAAATTTATAAGTAATTTCAAAACGATAGTTTTTTTACGCAGACACGCCCACTTTCATCTTTGAACATTTGCAAATTCTTTTGTACTTCACTCAGGTTTACAAACTTTGGCACAAATGTTCTCATAATCAACAGAAACAAGCTCTGTAAATGTCATTTAAATCAGACATCTGGTTCAAACATTAACTTTTTTGGGTAGTGTCCCCCCATAATATTAACGGAACTCCAATTGAACGAAAGGAAATAAATACTCTGCTGGGTGTCACCCTCGACAGTAAACCAAACTTTACTGCACATGTCCACTCTATCGCCTCACGTGCACGGCAGTTGCTGGGACGTGTGCAAACTATTAGGAAGGGTCTGGGGCCCGCTGCGCTCGCGCAGCTGTACACTGTGCTGGTCCTGTCCCTATTAGTGTATTGCTCGCCCATCTGGTCGCCACAGGGAGCCTCGACCCAGGTTACGTCAGAGAGCATCCAGAGGTGAGCAGCTTACGGCATCGATTGCCAAGCCTCTTCAAGTCCTCGCCTCTTATCACGTGACCGTCTCGACAACCCAGCTTCTGAGAGCAGCCAAGTGGGGTGCACTATCCCGCTGGCAAGATGTAGCCACTCCACCGTTGCTGGCTCAAGTGATTGGTCCTGGGGTCCCGCGCACGACTACAAACTTTGTTCTGTACCCAGCGCAACAAACGGACCAGACGCATCGACCCTCTATTTGCACGGAGCCAACAGCACGACAACTTGTGTCTCCTCCGGGGTGTGACACTTCGGATCTCTGCCTGACGCCATCACCAGCCTACCTCTCACAAGACGAGGTGACACGGCTCTGCGAGGCAGCGGCCGAGCACCTCTACACCAACACCCACAACTGTCTCGCGTGCCTCATCAAACTTCACCCACCTTGCCTTTCACCCTCTTCACCATCCCATTATCATCAGCATCCCACACACATCGAGCCAACAAACTTCACATCACCATCATTGTCTACATCAGGGGTGGCCAAGCTGCGGCTCGCAGCTCCCTCCCCTCCCTCCCCCCACCTCTCTCCTAGTCACACGAGCACTTCCCGAAAAAGAGAAATGGAATGCGTTTTAAATCGAAAGACAGGTAGCGGTTTGGTAGTCTTGTGCTACTGCTATTTTACGTACAGTTGGACTGCTTTTGACTCGGATAGATTGAAAGTAGTTCAAGTTTCATTTATTGCTCTTGACATGTTTGCCCCCCCCCCCCCCCCCCCCCTGCGGCTCTTGGAAGTTTCGTGGTTTTGTTTGCGGCTCTTCTTAGGCCGGTTCAGCCTGGCCACCCCTAGTCTACATCTAGCCGGCCGCATAGGCACTAGCCGGCCACATAAGCACATGTGTATGGGCAGCAATGCTTTCTATATGGTGTGTACTTAAACATACAAATAAATATTTATATATCAATCTATGTATCTATCTTTCCGTCTATCCATCTTAATTGCTTGCAAATGTGCCATCAAAGCGACGGGACTATGTCTAAATTTTGCAATGTACACCTGTTCAAAACTAAATGTTCTGGGCAGCGATTTTTTTTTTTCAGTGCGTATTGTTATTATTGTTTAAGGGGCGCAGAAACCCAAGTTGAAAACTTGTAATCTACCAAATATATACTGTAAACAACTAAATTTTCGCGGGGACCTAATTTTCGCGAATTTCGCGAATCGCCTACAATTCGCGAAAAATACGTCCCGCGAACAATTCGGGCAATATGTGAACGCTACGGAAGATACACTCGATTCGCGAAAATTAGAACCCGCAAATAATTTAAAATTTTCAGCTTTGGCCCGATTCGCGAAAATTTGAGCCCGCGAAAATTAAGTAATGATGATGCAAACAAGGAGTCTCATTTCCTGCAAGCAAAATGGTAGTGCATCGTACCCTCTGTGGTCCGTTTTGCAGGGGGTGCTACGGCTGATGAAGCTGTTCCCGAGCAACCCGGCCAAGGCCCAGCAGACTTCCCTGCCACGCATCACTCACCTCTTCCTCTTTGACCGAGGTGCATAGTTTTGCACGCTGCTGTTCCTATTGATATTAGCTTAGCCAGCGTGGTTCATTTAACGTCATCTAAAGACGTCTTAGCAAGCATGACAATTTTTGTCAGCATTTTGGAGAAACTGTCTTGTCAGGCTAAATTATTACCATCGCACGCTAGCTTTTGTCAATGTTCTTCAAGGCTTGCACTGCCAAAGTGCCCTCTAATTTACTTTGTTTAACTGGCACTTTGCCTAACATATTCTAAGAACCTCGAGCGCAATGACAATTTAATGAAACACTTAAGTATGGCCACACTCATAATTTAACTGGAGCAAAGGCTGTGCTTGTTCTTGCCATATTTTGATTTTTTTTTAAGCGCTCGTGTATGTTTTTTTGCTGGTGTCGAGTTGTTTGTATTTTTTATGTCCCATTACATTTATGCTATATCTTTGGTTCACACAGATATGGCCGAGTACTGTACTCGGCCATATTTGCTTTCGTTTTTTTTTTCTGCATTCAAATTCACCCCTGTGCTCTATTTAAATATGATTGTGACTACATGCAGCCTTTCGGATGTGACAGCTCTCGTGCAAAGTCGTCGGTCACTACCACACATAAACGTCATTTGCTAAAGTGACTGCAAGCATTCACACATTGTTCGGGAAAACGTTGTGTTAGTGCAGCGCTTCATTCAGTGAAGTGTTGCTCGCAAAATGAGCTCCACTCTGCAATCATGGTGTCTACAATCAGCTCCCAACAATTTATAACATAAAAAAAAAAAAAATTCATTTGGGTCATTAGAGTTTTTTTAATACTTACAACGCCTTTATCTTTGACCCTTTGACCATACCGACACAAACTGATCTGGAATTTTACTGCTCGGTTCAAAAATAAAGTCTTCATCTCAATATCCACGAAATGTAAAGCATGCCACAAGGTGAAAGCATGGCTATGAGGTTGTACACAAAACAGCGATTATGGGAATCTTCCATGTGCCCAATTAGCACTTTTAAAAAATTAAATGCATTAATGGGACTCACGTTTTATCAGTTTGCAGTTCCACAACAAAGCACAATAAATTTTTATCCACACACTTTGTATCCGAAGCATTGGACATGAATTTCGAATGTCCAACAGAAATTTATGCCCCCCGCGCTTCTGCCCCCGCAGACGTGGACTACGCCAGCGTCCTGCTCACTCAGCTCACCTACTCCGGACTCCTGGACGAATTCTTCGGCATCAAGAGTGGTGCGTGGCACTTGTTGGTTCCTTCGGCGATGCTGGCCATGCTCCGTTGCGCCATTAGCGCGTGCAAAGCAACACGCGAAAGCATGTTGTCTCGATCGATGCTTGCGCTGCGGGGGAGGCATGTTGAAAGAGTGTAGCTTGCTCGTTCTGTAGATAGAAAAAGTGTACCATAGAGCAGCGCAGTCTGCAAGAATCATACGGCCGAGGCACAGACGGTTTTTTAATTCTTTGTTTATCTAGACCAGGGCGTCTCAAACTCATTTGAGTGGGGGGGGGGCCAGACAGCCCACTTCCGAAAAGTGGAGGGCCAATGTAAGGGGGGGGGGGGGGGGGGGTGTAGGGAGAGTTGATTGAGATGGGACCTCGTGCTTTTTGCTTTCTGTATACTCGCAGTCTCGCCTGTGACATCTTCAGCTTTGATTTGGTTATGGGACAACTTTGAGTCCTTACCTGATATGACAACACAAATTAAAATGGCACCACCCCGCCAATGTGCTGGCATTTTGAATAGAGCAAACGCACTGTCATTCCCTTTGCTCAATCCCCTCGGAAATTATTCCAACTCAATGTGTCTTAAAAAAAGAAATATTTTTTCATACGAAAGTTTTTGCTTTCCTGGTGATTCGTATAGCAGCAATTTGAGAAAATACTTCTATTTTAAAGGTGATATTTTTTTAAGGCGAGAATTTTAAACTGGTAGTATGTTTATCTTTGGTAGTTTGTTCTGCTGAGCGAGTGTTTGTGCAGTCGAGGTGCGTCCTGGAGCGAGGAGCTCGATCTTGCAGCGTGGAATTGTTGTAGAAGTGATTAACATGACAAAACGTTGGGAAGCAAAAATTAAGACAAAACACGAGGCAAATGAAAACAAAATACCATAAACTTGTTATAAGAGCAGAGCAGAGCTTCGAGCGGAAATGAATCGGCGACATGAGATCAGTATGGTGCACGCCATTTCTAGCTCTCGAGACATTGGAATGAGTGCTTGCAGCAAGTTGACTGCGGGCCGCGTCTTAGGGAGTTGCGGGCCATGTGTTGAAGACCCTTGATTTAGACCAGCCCATGTTGCCATTAGGCATTATTATGGGGGGAAGGGTTAGATTAAATAAAAGTTAATCAACATAACTAGTAAAAGACGCACATTATCTGTGTCACAAAATGACCCGAGACAGGTAAGGAAAACGAAAGGTTCAAAAGTGAAAGTGACAGACTATTCCCAAACTCAGCTCTGTCTCCCGTTTTGTTCCTCAATGAATATTGTCAAAACCTTGTACCACAATATCTGAAACGAACGCCCATAATCGAAAGAACGCCCATTTTGTTTTTGTTGCTAAATTTAATGATGCAGGACGTAAAGTAGTGAAACATAACTAGGGTTCCGTGTTGTCGGAGTTTATTTTTCGTCATATTCGGAGGGTGTTTTTCGGAGTTTATATTTTGCCGAAGATTCTGAGTTTATCAGAGTTTATATTTGTTTGATTCCCAATTCTCCAAAATTTGGAGTTTAATTTCGCAGTGTTTTCTATTAAAAATAAATAAATAAATAATAACTGGATGTAAATGTATGCCAGATAAAAAATAAAATGCGCTTGTACCAATTAAAATTTCTTCAGTTGAATTTGGTGTTGGTGCCATTGCCATTACTAATTTGTCCCACAGCAAAAGTTGCACACAAGTATTGCTTTGATAAACGTCAATACCTTAAAATCAATAAACTCCCGGAGGTAGTCGCTAGGAAGCTCGTAGTCATTCCATCCTATTCCATCAATCTAGCCCGCGGTCGCACGAGGTGGAGAGGTTAAGGATGTGATAAAAAAGTGTTTGAACTGCCCCTCTTCCCTACTTTATACAATGGTCCATAGCTTTCACTGTTACAAAAAAATACCCTCTTCTTTCTCTAAATCACAAATCACATGACCCAAACTAGAAACCAAAAGAGTGGCTTTTGTCATGTCGTGACCCAAATGTTCAGTGACCTGTTGCCCTTAATCAACCTTGACGAGACAAGCGGTAAGACCCCTTTTGACAACGGTCCGAGATTTGAAAGATAGTAATGGTGGCATTTTCCCAGGACCATTGACCCTGCACTGCTCAAATTGTAAAAAAAAACATATATATTTTACTTTTTCTTCTTTCTTTTTTTGCGGGGGGGGGAAGTGGCATTGGCACATTAAAATTCAGAGTTTATCGGATAAATCCGAATTTACGAAAACTTTACCGGCAGGTGTTTTTCTGAGTTTTCCGGATTTGCCCGAAAACACGGAACCCTAAACATAGCCCACCCCTCGAATTTGTGTCATGCTCGATGGGACTTCGTCCTCCAGCTTCTAGTCGTGCAGTTAGAAGATAATCGGCTGGCATTCTGAACCGGGTAGGCTAGAGGGGCGCGGGCTTGTGAAGCAACATCTTAGTTGCTTTCTTATTCTCCAAAATGTAGAGAAATTAAGACTTTGAATTTTTAGTACTGGACCATGTATTGGCCATGCCTTCAATGGTATTAAGTACACTTTATCTTACTGCCTAGTGATAAATATATGTGAAACGAAGAACTGATTGAGGCATGTGTCCAAATGTTTTATTTGGCTTTTCATATGTCAACCCATTGTATACATGGCTTGCACTGATGTCACATCGCATACTTTTGACCACCATGTAAGGGGAGGAGAGGGAAGCTGCTTTTGCAAGAATTTTGAGTGACGGGTTGATCTTCTATAATTTTTTAAAGGGGAATAGCGACGTCTGTGCAAATCTGGGAGGCACAAAAGAGGATCCTGGTAAGAAGGGAGCTCCTTCTTCCCCTCTTTTCTGGGGGTCATCGGAGCGCTCTTTGAATGACGTCACGTACAAGCCTGTATTATGAATGAAAAAATATTAAAATTTCAAAGCAGTAAAAAAATGAAAGCCGTTTACAACTCCATGGATCTCTTACAATTATACTGTTCTTGCGTATTTCAAAAGAGGAAAGTTATTCTTCAATGCCTCCAAGCACCGACACCGCTTGTGGTGGTGGTATACTATGTATGCTTGTTTCGCCGGTGTGTGGATAGCAAAATTTCATTATACAAGAAACGTCTCTAGGAAGCTACCCGTCACCAGCGAATTTAGATTGCTTGTGGTGGTGGTATGACTATGTATGCTTGTTTCGCCGGTGTGTGGATAGCAAAATTTCATTATACAAGAAACGTCTCTAGGAAGCTACCCGTCACCAGCGAATTTAGATTAGCTCACCAAGAATGGAGAGGTCAAGGAGAAATTGCTCATTCAGCGGCTCATTGCATGAACGAAGATGGCAACCATACGGGGGCTTGGCACCAGTATCCCACGACCCAGTTATTTTACACCCAACTAACAGTGGCAGAGGTATGCACCGTGCATGCCTTTTACCATTGCACAACAGTTTACTACTTTATCAAGCTGTAGCTTGTACCACCCAGCTAATGGTGGTGGAAACATGCACCCTGCATGCCTTTTGCTTCTGCACAAGCATTCACCACTGTATTGGGCATCAGCTTGCACCACATAGCTAACAGCAATGGGGGCATGCACCCTGCATGCTTCTTGCCACTGGACTACACAAGCGTTCACCTACCCTACACCACCCAGCTAACTTTGGTGAAGGCATACCCTGCATGCTTTTTGCCACTGCACAAGCGTTCACTGTATCAGGCTGCAGCTTACACCACCTAGCCGACAGCCATGGAGGCATGTGCCCCCTCGTGCATTTTGCTGCTGCTGCCGTCTTTTGCTAGGGGGTGTAAGCTTTGGCCCAAGTATGCGCCGCTGTATCGGGCTTCAGTCTGTGCCACCCAGCCAACAGTGGCAGAGGTGTGTACTCTGTTGGTACATGCCCCTGCCCCTGAAATCCAAAAGCAAACAGTCCACTTTGTTTCTTTTACCAGTACTGTGAGAAAGGGGGCTGGCCATCAGTCACGGAAGGATTGGTGACATCCAAGCTTGCAACTACCCTTGGTGCTGATCTTAGAGCCAATACCTTCCGCTTCTTCTCAAGCAGCAAGCCCGCTGGTGACATCAGTCATCATTCCTTCTCCCCACATACTTCGGTGGTCAACAGTCTCGTCGATCTCGGAAATCCTTCTGCTGGTGGGCCTTGTCAAAAATAAGGCCCCCTCGTAAAGGCACGGCAGTTCAAATGGGATGCTAGCATCCTTTGGCGATGCCGTCTCCAGCCATGCCCTTTTGATGTCACGCTTAGAGGCAATATGGCGAGCAAGATGACTAAAATGCATTTCTTCGCACGTTGGAAGCTCAAAGAAACGAGACTAGCAGACGACATTGTAGTTTGTCACTGTCACTGCATAAGAACCAGACGAACTTGCTTGCAGTGCATCTGCGTCCGCTTCCCCATAAGCGATACCCCTCGTGCCAACAATGTGTTGCCTATGTGTGCCACAGGGAAGGTGACCTTCGGCAAGGCAGTGACCGGCAAGGACCAGGACGTGCGGCTCCCCGTCAACAGCTCGGACGTGGTCGGTCAGGCGGCCCGCCCCGGTAGCGCACCCCCCGTGCTCACGTCCGGCCTCTGCAGGTCTTCCGGGACATCCGGGACTGCCACTTCTCTAGCGTCTTTGCCCTCCTCAAGGACAAGGCCCAGCATCTCCAGGCACGATACGATGTGAGTGTCTCCTGCCGCCGCCACCCAGAACAGGGAGCTGCCTCGGGTGGTGTAGGAGACACAGACACTTTGCAGGTTTCGTGTCAGCCGCAATTGCTGAGAGCAATATGTTAGTTAAGCGGTGCAACATTCTAGCATGATTTGCTCGGCTATCGTGGCCTTGCGCTGCGGCATTTCTGCCAAAGCGAGACACCCGTGCCTTTTCCCGCAGGAGAGGCACGGCATGAGCATCGGGGACATGAAGCGGTTTGTGGCCAACGAGCTCAAGTCGCTGCAGCAGCAGCACAACTCCCTGGCGCTCTGTGAGTAAGCTTGTTGACCCCCGCTGGGCCCCGGCCGTACGCAGCTTGGTGCCCCTTGCAGACATTGGCTCGTGCGAGGCCATCAAGAGCTCCCAGACCAACTTCGAAGGGCAGCTGAGGACGGAGCACAGTGAGGAGTGTTCCCGGGCCGGGAGGGGGATTCGACTCGCACCCGCTCTTTATCTTTCCAGACCTCCTGGAGGGCCTGGAAGTCAGGGAGGGGACCAACTTTATCGAGGAGTGCATCCACAGGCAGGTGAGGGCTTTCAAACTAACCACTCTGGTGCATCTGCAGACAACCAGGGAAGTCTGGATCAGCAACATGTAAAGCACTTCTTTCATGGTTGTCTCTTTTTTTCGAAAAATAATGCTTTGAGAGCATTTTTTTTCCCGCACTGCTGAAGAGGATACTGAAGAATTTTTTATCTTATTATCTTTGGGGCCTAAGATAACCCATAATGGGAAAGAGAGAAGGATGTTTGAGGAGCTCAGTTTAACTAATGTGATTTGATAGAACCAACAGGATCCAGTTTTGTCGCCCAAGGTTCTGCAGTGCACTCTTTCTACCAGATACACTCTCAAACCAGTAAGTTGGCTTAATAGCAGACCCGACCAAGTATAACTGAATCTAAAATTAGCGTTTTACATTTTCTCGTAATCAAATCCTATTGATGAAATGGACAAATGCGAACCAGAGTGTGTGTGTGTCTGACTAGGAGAGTGCGTGGGTTAGGGTAGGTGGGAGGTGGGGGTGCAAAAACTGTTTCGTGCGCAGTACCCTGCGCTGAGCGTCCTACGGCTGCTGTGCCTGCTGTCCCTCACCCAAGACGGTATCCCTGCCCGGGAACTCAGGTCCCTCACACAGCAGTTCCTCCACGTGAGTCACTCACACGAGCTCTTTCTCTCTACGAGTCATTCTTGCGACCAGCTTTCTTCGTACGAATCATTCGTACAAGCTGTCTTTTCTATGTGAGTCAGTCATGTGAGCACTTCCTTCATGCGAGGTGATCATATAATCTGTGTCTTGATGCGATTCAAACACGTGAGCAGCTGCTTTGCACAAGTCAATCATGTGAACAGTTTCTTTCCAAATAATTCAATCATGTGACCAGTTCCTTCGAATGGGTCAGTTACAAATGCAGTTTTTTGACGCTGGTTAATCTCGTGAGCAGTTAATTTCTTCACATGAGTCAGTCACATGAGCAGTTTCAAATGACTCAGTCTTGTGATCACTTCCTTTACACGAGTTGGTCACATGAGCAGTTTTTGAAGCATAAAATGCCTTTAACAGAACCCCCTAATCTCGGAAATTTGTTTGTCGATTCATCCGTGCATTTCTCCCCCATATTTAGTGGAGAAATTGGCATCATGTTACTCGACGTCACATGACCTTTAGACAGAGTTCCGTGTTTGTGGAGTGATGGGAACGGACAAACTCTAGCAATATCAGAAGCTCGGCATTGGTGGCATATAATCGGTACTAGATCATGTGTCCGCCTTTTGTGGCTATACACCTTTCCAAAAAATGCTCCTAGGCCGCCGCCATGCCTTGATGCTGATGCGGCTGGTGCGACTCTCGCGCCCTCTATCAGATAGAAATTTTCTGCCACTCTCTTGGACTGTGAAAACCCGCTCAGCGCAATTCTTTTCCTATGTTTTGCCGTTTTGCATTCAACGTTTTCTGGCCCCTCTTGAAAGTTTTCACTTAATTTTTTTTTATCCGTGCTGCATACCCTTTTTGTGTTATCTTCCACTTTGAGAAATAGGGCTGGTAAGTGCCTGACATTCAAGCTTTTCTGCTCAACATTCACGGGAAACGAAGGAGAGGAAAAACGTTGAACGGCCTTCGACGCGATTTTGCGAATAATGATAATTGTTCTCCCCCCTCCCAGAGATAATCCGCGCAGAGTCCTCTTCAAAAATAGTTGTCCGGGTTGGGTGGGAAACGGGTCAATCGCGTTCATTCTTTTGCCTTGGTGCTGTTGTGACAAAAAGGAAGCTCTCCCCCAAAAAGTGCCCCAAAACGAAGTCAGCTTTGATTCCGCCCGATCGTCAAGATGTGACTGTCGTCGACTGTGACTGTGTTTTTGAGATTTCTCAAATAAATTCTTATCAGATAATGCTGCATCATGTGGTACATACAATATATTGTTCGAATGTTAAAACTTTCTAAATTGTATGTGCGTGTCCTCTTCATCGGTAAACACGTTATTTGTTAGCGTGAAAAATGCATGCCTTTCGGCTATCTTCTGTTGTAATTTATTTTCGACAGCTAAGCGCTTTGTCATTTGACACGCGGCTGATGGGGCAGCGCCGTCAAAACTTGTTGTAGAAAAAAAAACAACTACAACTAACATTCCAGTTGCATTCGTTCTGTCGCGCCGGAGACATGCGGTGTAGAGAAGCTCGTTTTAGCGAACGCCGTTTTACCGACCCCAGTCTATCGAATCCCTTTATAGAGAAACTCAGTTTAGGGAAAATGGTGATGAGCCTCCTTTTAGCGACTTCGGCCGCCGCGAAGCGGCGTGTCCGGATACGTCAGGTGAGTTAACATTTTTGTAATGAGCCGCCGCAGACTGTCGCCGCGAAGCGACGGGAGCGCAGCGGGGGGGCTGGGTTAACACGCGCACCAGTGATACACGTGCGAAGGAAGAAAGCCTTTTTTAAATAGCGTCCCCTTTTCATTAAACGGCGTTTCTCTAAACTGAGGCTCTGCTTTCTCTAAACCGTGCTTCGATAAAACGTGCCCGTTCTCTAAAACGTGCTTCGATGAAATGGCATTCGATCAACCATAGTAAACCCTGTCGCGCATGTACCCATCAAAAATAGTTTACAGGGATTTTTGCTTTTTTGTTTTTTCAGATGTGGTACAATGCTTTCTCAATGTCTTTGGGAAAATACATGCACCATGAAACACAAAATATAGTGGGAAAAGACAAGAATTTAGCCGCCAGCAGCGTTTGAAACTGCGCCTACGCAGGCTGCGCCTATTGAAATTACAGTTCACTCGGTTAGGGTTAGCAGGTACGCCGGTGAGAGTCTAGCCTCAAACTCAATGACTGGGCACGAAAATGGTTTGTTGCCCCTGGGGTTGAGTGTTTCTTGGAAAGGTGTATAGAACTGAGGGGTTGTGGACACTGCTAGTTTTGTTCAAATTTTGTCTGAGACTGCCATTCCATGGAGAGGAATTTTGTGCGTGCTTTTATAGCTTATGAATGTTAAGAATTAATTCTAAACGGTATTTGCTGGAAGCAAAAAAGCCATTGCATCACCTTTATTTAATTTCTAGGAGTTTGTCAGTCATTTATTGATCCCAGTCTGCTTTTGGGCAGTGCAACATGGCCGACGTTTGGCTCCAAGTGCTGGCTTCACACGCAGAGTTTCGGGGCCACCACCTGTGCACCTTTCATGGACTGCGTAGGCTGGGGTTGTGCCAGGAGCAGGGGGGTGGGGCTCCGGGAGGCCCCGCCCCCTCCCCTCTGGTAGTCGGGTCCCCCGTCCCCACCCTGGCAAGCAAGGTGGCAGCCGCTATGGCAGCCTGCCCAGGGGGACACGCTTCAACGCCATCACCAAGAGGCTGAAACTTGGTCGGTTTCTTTTCTCTTAGTTGTAGGCCTGCAGAGATGTCGGGGAGGAGAA
>JABSTQ010008951.1:0-27029 GCA_013358835.2 Ixodes persulcatus
ACCCCGAAATACATTTACGTTTTGTCGGGTATAAAGTTTTCTTGGCGATAGTTGGCATGTGCCTTAAACGTGTTCGATAAAATGTCCACATGATCACCATGGGTTTCAAGACCTACATCAAGGTAGTCTAAAACTGCAACATTTTCGGCTTGGTTGTAATTTTTGACGCACAAAATTAGAAGTTGATGCAGACGACACTTTATGAAGAGCACAGAAAAAAATAGACAATCTTGTAGCCGGAAAAATCTTAATTGACAGAGATGGTTGTAGTTTCAAAGCAAGTGTCATGAAGAACCACATCTAAAATTGAACTGCACATGCTGGTCACATTCGTAGCTTGATTTACTTTCTGGGTGAAATTATGCGCTATAATCATGTCAATAAAAATCCCTGAACTTTGCGTATTAGTGCGACCACAACGGAGTCGCCCAATCGATATCTGGGACATTGAAATATCCAGCAATTACGTATTAACTTCTGATTTTTAAAATTGTTGAGGTGATCATATAGCTTGTACAGAGACTCAGGTTGAGCAGATTGAGCTCTGTAGACACCATTTGCCATGATGTTAGTGCCTCATAAGTTTAGTTTGCAGCAAAGACTTTCGTGGTTTTCTATTTGCTCATGAACGACACATGCCATATTGTTTTTTTTTTAACGAATATGGTTAGGCCATCTCTTAGAGAAACGCGGGTCCCGTGCAAAACTGTTATAAACTCACTATACTAAGATCAGACACGGCCGATTCTACGAGTTAATGGCACCATTCAAGCAGCCTCAAAAGCGCAAATCACTGGGCTTTTTTTTGTTTATGCTTGGTTCAGCGATAATACAACACCTATAGAAACATGAAGAACACAATGATGGTGCGCTTATGACGCTGTCTGATTAGTCCCATCGGCTCGTAGCGTCGGCTGCGTCTTGAGTTAAGGTGAAACGAAGTATAGAAGGGAGGAAAAATATCAACATCAGGCACATCTGCTCTAAGCCATGTTTCACTGATAACAGCGACATGCGGGTCATACAACATTAAGACATGTTTGAGAAGCTTTTTTTTATTCCTTATTCCTGACACTTCGCGCGTTAATACAAATGAAACGAAGCTGTTTATTGGGTCTGGCTTGTTGACAATAATCATTGCGTCATTCCCCGCTGTTTGGGGTGTTCTCACGGTATTCAACCTCGCTCTACTATCAGTTTCGTCACCCCACGCGTACACTTCACCGTTTACAAAGAGTTTTCTCATGCACCAATTTTACCCTATCATCATCGCACCTATAGCCCTGTACAGATGACCATAGCTTTTTTTTCTTTTTGAAAAAGTGCTCTGAGAATAATCATTGGAAATTGATAAGCCAGTGTCCTTTAGCTTTTTACAGTTATTTAACACTTTTTCGTTGAAATTAACAACCGCAGTATAACGGGCCTTGATTTTTCTTCTATTCTACCAAGCCTGTGAATAGGCCTCACAAATAAAACGGTCACACCTAAGTTTATGGAATATATTTCGTGAATGACCTGCTCCAGGTTGCTCCGTGTTTCACCTCATTATTTAGTGACTCCAAAAACAATGTGGTTGCTACGACGAGATCGGTTTTCGTCATCTACAAGCTTTTTGTTTTTCTCGTGCAGCGCCTTTTAAAGTTCTCGCAATGTAGTACATACCCTCCAAAACCGTGAGTCTTCGCCCAGTTTCCTTGGTCGTTTTAATAACCTAATCTAATTGGTCAACTCTGTTTATTTCATGAAATCGCTTGTCCTGTTACATATGCTGTTTTTGTTTTTTTTTTATTTCAAGAACGTCTTTGAACAATTTGCTCTTTGTAATACGCTCTGTATCAATTCCTTCAGGTCGTCAGGACCAGGGTGGCTCAATATTGCCGCCAAGTAACAGGTACATCAATGAACGTTCGTTGAAACACTTCACACATTGGCTGGGGCACGGCAGCACAGCTAAACATTATAAATTTGGTTTAAAACATTTAGTACATGAGTCGTAACCCACCTGCGGCATTAGGAAGAAGTTGTTAGACATTGTGCTCTATGCGTTGTTGCCGTGCCGCCCTCTGAGCCAAGCGGCCGGATGTTGCGGTTTTATATCCTAAGGTGATATCACAGTCCCGTGGTGCCGTTGCTGTATACATGCGCAGACGTCGATGCTCTTGTGATCCCCGAGCGATGGCACTTTGTCAGTACCAGAATCTGCGGAATGAGGAAGAGGTTTTTGGCATCGTGCTCCATGCGTTGCTGCCGTGACGCCCTCCGACAGCCCTCTGGAGGCGTGCCGCCCTCTGGAAGCGTGCCGCCCTCTGTAGGCGTGCCAGCACAAAAAGCGTACCAATCTCTGTGTTACGTAGAGCAGGCAATTAAATTTGCTACGTGCAGACAAGGTAGTGGGATATCTATCTCGCCTTTGTTTTGGATTCAAAATTGCCGCTCGCAGGGCAGAGTAAACAACGCTCGGTTACAGAACTCTAGAAGATTCCAGTTTATTCTTGCTCGGGGCGTAACTTTTATCATTTCGTCCTAGTTTCTTGTTCTCAAAAGTGCCTGTTCATTCTCGCCCCCACCGCGCGACGCTCGAAGCTTCTTTGCCGTATTTTCGAGATAGTCACGCGCACTAGATAAGCAGCTGCCCGCGACCTTGTCGTGTCAGTCTCACTCTCGCTCTCTGTTACGCTGCCGAATCGCCGCCTGCTTTTCTGCTGCCTCGACGCTCTTTCTCTTTACTTATTTTGTTTGGCACAAGTTCGCCGATTAAACCTTTATTTTCAGTTCACTGTTCGTCCGCTCGTCACCTTCATTCGTGACAATAGGGAGTTATAGTAGACCGTGTTTCCCCCTCCGCTAAACCCCTCCGCTACCCGGAACTCCACAGCCAAGGCTACCGGCACGCAGGCGCAGTGGCGGTTTCTTCGTTGCGGAGGGCTTAGCGGAGGGGGAAACACGGTCTACTAAAACTCCCTAATATTTTATGTGGACACGTGCCGAAATGACGTCCGAGAGCTACGGACATTGCAGCCGGGCGTGTCACGTCCGAAAAGGATCAACGGTGGAGCCAATGGAGCACGCACGCTGAATAATACATTTCTTTCAGTACCAAGTAGGCCCAAAACTTCTCAGGCATGGGACACAGCGACATATGACTCCGTCAACACGTCAACACAATAGCGACAACACCATCGGAAACTAAACATAATGCAAGGGCTATCACTGCGACGGCTGCATTTAATGGGGTACGTCGAATTAATACACACTATTTAACCGTTTTACGGAAATAGCGTCGCAGACGTCAAAGTAATTGGGGAAATATTGTGACGTTGGACGTCGGAAATAGTCACTGCTTACAGTTAAAACCGTTTTTGCAATAAATATAACAGTTTTATAGAATAACATTGAAAAATAATATTAATAAAACTAGAATAATATTTTCAAAACTACTGTTTGTTTCATAATAATTAAAATCGAATTTGCTGCACGATCCTCTCAGCGCCAATTTGAAATTGTTAATAGTAGCTAAAGAAATACTTGGATGCAGACAATATTTTCAGTTTGGCTAGGACGACAGCTCTGAAGCAAAGTCGTGTACTGCAGAATGCAACAAGTGATGCTCCCCAAGCAACGTCGTCGACAGCCGTTCCTGGAGGCTCGGAATATGTCGAGGTTGAAAATTTCAGCGGACCTTCAAGCGTTAGTACCAACAAAATCGGAAGTGATCAGGGTGACGAACAAGGGAGTGAATGTAGCGATAAAACGACTGAAGGCAACTGAAGATTTGGAGACTACTTTCTGTTGAACTTCATGTGGAGGCCGTTGCCAAACTCGAATCTAACAACGACGAATGAGATCGCTGCGACTGTAACATATGCTGTTTCAGCTGCCCTTAATTGGACTCAGGTTCAAGGGTTTTTGAATCTAGCAAATTTTCCCGCTGGATCTTTCAGCCACCAAGTACAAATTTTAAAAGATCTGGACACAAATGTAGGAACTGCACTGCGGTCAAGCTGCGGTCGAGATGTTCTTACCAGGAACTAAATCGGTGGAAAAATTTCTCTGCATTTTGTCTGAACAAGCAGATCGAAGTGGTACTGTCTGACAGAAATGTAGCAACAACAATGTAGCAACTGCAATCCTGAAGGTCTGGCCGAGGCCGCCGTGCAACGATTTCCGGACTCCGGTCAAACATTTGTGGAAGTTGCCCTCTGACACTTGTGAAGTAAAGAACAGAAAACCGATTTTGCCTGCGTGTCCTAGTTGTGTAAAAAAAAAAAAAGATAAATATATGCATTTCTGGCACCCCTCAACTCACTCCGTCTTCAGGCTCCGACCTGGTCCCCCTCCTAGTGACGTAATTAGGGGTGCCGTGTAGCTTCCGGAGTACTCTCTCTGCTGACACTAGCAGGTGTTATGCTGCAGCTTAGAGCCGAGTGAGGTCGCGCAATCTTTTCGCCATAGTTCCTTTGGCTGCCACTCACGGCTGCACGTGGGGGGAAAAGATAGAGTTTTGCTTTGCGATTATGCAGCAGAATTGCAACATTTTTTAATGAAGGAGATGTTTTTTCTATCCTCCGGGACACGATAAACAATGTAAAAATAATGAGATGCAAATTAATTTAATTTTAAAATCGTTGCACCCCCGCTTCAAAGGTGCACTTGCCAGGACCAACTAGACAACAACACGTGCGTGGATGTGTTGCACGAAAGTTTGATATTTGTTTTTTTGCAGGTATGCTGCACATCAGCGGACTTTACGAGAAGATGGAGGCACTCTGTCAGGACCAGTCGTACGTCATACATGGTGACCCTGCCTACCCCCTCAGACGTCATCTCCTCAAACCCTATGGAGGGGCCACGCTCCAGCAGCCACAAGTCGATTTTAATAAGGCTATGAGCTCTGTGCGTCAAGCTGTCGAGTGGGGCTTCGGGAAAGTGATCACAGAGTTTGCTTTCGTAGACTTCAAAAAAATCAGAAGCTGCTTCTGCAACGTGTGCCGCAGATGTATAAAGTTGCAACCCTCCTCGCCAACTGCCATACATGCTTGTATGGTAGTCAGGTCACGTCATATTTTCATGTCGACCCACCTTCACTGGAGGAATACCTGCACCTAGAGGGAGAATATAACCCATCTTGACAGTTAAGTCATAAACACGTCTGTAAACTTTGTGTCATTATTTTCATCCAATGTTGCCCATTTCATCGCTTCGAAGGTACCAGGTTAAAAGTTGTACTGTACGTACTAGCATGGCACCGTTCGGAGAAGCAGTTTATGGTTGGTTAACTTCCCGCTGCATGTACCTTCATGCAACAGATAAAACTTTCCAGATAGTTGATCTTTTCACAATCCTGCTTCCTGTACTTCGCGCTGGCTGAACCTTCATATAACAGACACAACTTTTTCACGTTTCACAATCCTGCTTCTTGTAGATAGGAAGCAGGATTGTGGAATGTGCAAATCTAGGAAGCAGAATTGTAAAAATTTCTGAAAAGTTTTATCTGTTGTAGGAAGGTTCAGGCAGCGGGAAGTTAACACACCATAAACTGCTTCTCCGAATGGAGCCATGCTAGTAGAGTACAGCTGTTAGCCTGGCATCTTCGATGTATGTAGCTAAACAGGTAGCTTCTGATGTCAATAATGGCAATAAATTTTGAAGACTTTTTTATAACTTTAGTTTCAACTGGGAACGTTTGTCTAAAGGGATACTTCAACGAAATTTCGGCACTTATTTTTTGGTCTATATGTCTTTAAATGAGCAGTATCACATTGAACACACCAATATCTTGTTAAAAAGTCACGAAAAGGAAATTTAAAACAAATTAAACGATTAGCAAAGAGCACATGGTGGATGTCGCTAACGCCTCGTTTGTAATACCCGTCTAGGAACTTTGACAGGTAGTGACAATCACTGTCTCGCCTCCGGCCACGACGAGAGAAGAAGGGAAGGAGGAACTCCCCTCTTCCCGAGAATCCCCCTTGTGTGACCCAGAAGTCGCTATTGTTCCTCTACAAGATTGTAGAAGATTAACCCGTCACTCAAAATTCATACAAAAGCAGCCGCTTTGGTGACTGGAACGACTAGGCCATCCTCTCGATGTCAGCCTCGCCGTAGCTTTGCTCGTCCCGAGACGAACTACGTCACGATTGCGTTGGATGCCACGTGGTCTCCACTGGCTGTTCTCGGAGCGCTTGCCAGAGTGGGCCGTTTATAACGAAAAATACAGCCACCAGGCTCAAAATACAAACGTGTGATTGTCATTTACGGATATTGTGGATCATATTCAACCTATTTTTGAACACGACGGATATATTTCAAATTTCGTTGAAGTAACCCTTTAATATGTAGAAAGGAAAAGTGCTAAACTCTGGTTGTAGTGGTCAGTCGTTTAAGAAGTTCTGCCAGTGTTTGCAGTCTGTATGCTATGAAATGTGATGATAGTGAAAAGGATATTAGGTTTTTCTTATTTACTGAAAAGCATGTAGGCTGGGCGCGAGCCTCCAGCATCACTCTCGGTGCACGATTTCTGTGTTGGTGCAATATATAAATAACACTCGTTAAATAAAGATTGGTAGCGCAATGATTTCAAACAATAAGCACTATATATAAAAAAAACTATAGCCTTTGTTGTTCCCATTTGTGCAATAATAGTGCAGGCTGGTGATAAGTTATAACCAGTGATGTATTTAGAAAATGTGGTCTTACTTAGTCATACATACTGAGGATGCTATGTTGATGTAGTAGTTATTTGTTTTGTCACAGCTGTAATAAAAAGGAGTGAATTAAATATATATTGCTGTGTAGTTCAGTGTGATAATGAGTGCAATAATGAAGTGTTCTTGTATAATTTTTTTTGTTTATGAGTACAATGTCTTAAGGCACATATTTAGGTTTAGCGTACTGTGTTTCAATTCAGGCTTAAGTTTTAGCAACCTGTATTACTTTAAACCTGCAACCCTACTTTTGAATCTGTCTCGTCAGGAGCTGAATTTGCAGCTCCTGCTGAGCAATCAGCAATCGCCTTTCTTCCGTTGCTGCCCTCCTTTCCTCCATCTGAATCTTTCGCTCTTCTGCTTGGAACTGTCGCTCCTTGGCCTGTGCCCGCCTTTCTTCCGCCAGAGCCTGCCGTGCTTCAGCGCGGTTCTTGGCATCTTCTTGATACTTGAGTTGCTCCAATGACATTTGCATCTCTCTCAGCGCCATGCCCCTTTCGTCGAGGGCAAAACGTCTGTCTTCCCTTGCGAGTTCCTGCCCTGACCGGCGCTCAAGAAAGTCCATCTCGGACGACTGCTGCCTTCTTTTTCCTGTGTTAAAAAAATACTGTGTCAAGAATATGATACAGGGGTATATTTTACTGTGTAGTTGTCACTGCTCTGCGATACCACCAGAAATGCTATTTCAAAGCTGGAGGTAGAAAGCCTAGCTTTGTGTCTTCAGTTTTTAATTGCTATTGCTAGTTTAACAAGCTTTATGGGAACGTATGCTAGCCAATGACATGTATAAGTGGCTTTTTGGTCCCTTTCATGATAGTAAAGCTACTGGTGACATTACGCACTGTAATTTGAACTCTGTTTCTTCACTTACGCCTGGCACCTGAAGATCTGGACGCCGGTGTGGGTGTAGGTGGCAGGTTCTCATCGGTACCTGCACCACTTGGGGCGTTGTCAGGGCTCCTGACAGGCTGGGGGGGGGGGGGGCTACCAAGTCCTCTTCTTCCTCTCTCTCTGTATCTTCCATATAAGCCTGCATGAGGAGGTTCAACGCTGGCTAACCCTCCTCACCAAGCTCTGGGGATGCTAGAAAGAGAAACAGTAAAATGAAATAAATCTGTAGCATTTCTGCTTCATAATTTACATAGCCGGCCAAGTAAGGCTGCCTCTCGGCCACTCAGGAGAGGTGTTGTAAGGCGAGGGCTTAAAATATATTTGAGTATCTCGGCTATATAGGCTGGTAAATAACTGAAGAGGGAGCGAGCAGGAGTGAAGTGGGAGCTCAAGAGCTTAAACTAAACAGAGAGTGCAATGATGTTGCATAGGGTGTACATCATTGTGTCGCGGGCACGTAGCCAGGCACGTAGCCCCCAAATCTTTCATTTTGCTGGGATTGCCTCTCCCCCTCCCCATCATACAGCATTTTGTCAAGGCCCCCCCCCCCCGAAATAAAATCCTGGCTACGTGCCTGTTTTGTCGTCCTCATCCACACCTCTCGAAAATGACTTCCCAGAAGCCTCAGTGTGACCATTAATAGTTTGCTAAGAGGCTTTGCTTCTTCACCACCTTTTCAGGAAACATTGGCTGACATCCAGAAGCTTCTAGGAGAATACTTTCTACCTATAGCAACCTAAACCCCTTTTGTGTTTTGTTTGCACATGCTTTATTCTGCTAAAGTTCACTCTCTGAAATGCATAACTAAGTAAAGACAGGAATGAGTTGCAATCAACTTTCACTTCCTGCTATAGTAGGTTACAAGTCAAGAAGGTAGCGGCAAATGCCCCTCAAAGGGAATCAAATATCCCTCCGCCACCTCCGCATCCAATAGCGTCCCATCGTTTCCGTGACGTTGCGGCCAATGCGCGAGGAGGGTCGTGCCTTTCTGTACATATTTGCTTTATCTCTCGACTTTGACTTAGCATTGTGGAAGCCACGAGAGGGAGATTAAGTATTCCCTCTTCCGATGGAAACAAAGACGACTTTCGGGGATTAGCTTCCCCCTTCGATTGATACAAAGGCTGCTTTCAGGGGCTCGGTTCCTTCTCTGATGAATACAAAAGTCGCTTTCTTAAAAAGTGTGGGTCGGAGACAAGTTGGCACCACTCTGTGGCCATTATCTATCCATTGAAGCGGAACAAGGAGCGTTTCCAGTGAACTCTTCTTTCGATTGCGGAGGGATTTGAAACCGGCGCACCACGCTTGTGGGAGGAGCTTCTCCTACCTTCTTAACTTGTAACCGACTATAGAAGAATAAGGTGTGTCATTACCATACTGTTCTGGTTCCTCATCCGCATCGACCGCTGACGTTGACAGCACTGGCAAGTGGGCGGTGCGGGCCACGGCTGCATCCCTCGCTGCCTTCGCTGCTCGCACCTGGGCAGCAGCTGAAGATTGTGGCCTGCGCTTGCAGGCAGCTGCTCCTGAGCAACCCTTCCTTGGTACAGTCTTCGGTCGATCTCCAAACTCTCGTGCAAGGTCGGATATCTCCTGGAGCAGCTGGTCTTTTTCTGCATACTGCTCCTCCGTCCCATGCCTAATAAAATGGATGATTTAAAATATTGATTTCTTCTGTGTTACTCAGCATTGTCACTCTCACTATACCGGGTTGAATCACTAAAGAATAATCCACACTGAAAGAAAGTATATATGTGAAACCCTCAGCTAAGTAAAGCTGATTTCATCAGCTATTCACCCCGACAATGATGGAACTTAGGAGTGTTTGGGTTTCATTCGAATGTAATAAAATTTTTGAAAATAGCGATCAAATGTGTATTCAGTAAACCCACATTTGTTGAAGGAATGCAATGCATAAGAAATCTTGAGTTCATCCTCAAGACCTTTGGGTTTTGGAATTGAATGATGCTTTGTGCCTTCCATGGAGCAACATGCTCCATACTCAAAATCTCTTAAAAAAAAAACCACATAATTGTACGATCTGTGTAACCTCCTACTCCCCTTTTCTTTTTAGATAGCTAACACTTCTTGATTCCAATTCATATTTTAGTTGCATCTAGTGCATTTGATCATGAAAATTAGACCAAAGTTAAGATGCAGGCTAGGTCGCTCACAGGGTATTAGGAAAGCTGACACCCTTGTAATAGTACTGAACACATATAAACGGTTTCCCATACTTGCCTGCGTGTAGGGAAGCGAGTGACATGATGAAAACATTTGCTACGAGTTAGGTAGCTGTCTCATTCAATCTTTTTATGTGCTCTTCCTTACAGCTGGGTTACCCTAAATCATACCGCACTTTTCCAGCCGGGCTTGGCGGTCTATGCTCTGAAATATTTGCGAGCAAGGCTCTTGCGCGCGAACGGCCCGCGCCCACGCGCATACACGTGTGATCCAGCGCCCATGCCGACACACACAGGCCCACACGCACTAACGCAAGCGCACGGGCACCTTCTTGCGTGCACTGAAAAGGAGAGACAAAAATGCAACACTTACTTTCGCAAATTGGCTGTGTCCTGTTGTCGGAAATAGCCCAACAGTAGGTCCACGCGGTCCTGGATGGCCACTAGAAGATTGGTATACACAAGAGTCCAGCCTTCGGGTGATGCAAAAGGGTTCACAGCTCGAACCTCGCGGTGAAGGCAGAGGTCTTCGTCGACTGTGAACCGCAGCCTGAGGGTTGCCGGCATGGTCCGTCGTTTCGCGGGGGCATTGGACGCAGCCATCTTGTCGGGGAGAGCGGAAGAGCGGAACTGCTTCCTACCCCGCTCTGCGCCGTCGAGAGCGGAACGTACGCTCCCTGCGGTAACTACGCTCTGACTCAGAGCGGGCTGCGCATGCGCAGTGGCGACTCCGCTCTCCGCAGAGCGGACCGGGCGCACGAAAACGGTCTACTATAACTCTCTACTGAAGCCGCGTTCGAGATTCTTCTATACTCCGTCCACCCCTAAGCTGTCAGTGCACTGAAAGCTGCATGCCCGCTGAACCAGTCAACTCCCGGTCTTTTACCACGTAACCACACCCTCTGCATATTCACGCGTGGAGAGCGAGATCTGGCGATAAGAGACATGCGGTTGATTGGTCCGGCGAACACGCAGGTTCCACCGCACTGTCAGCTTCCGGGTGAACCGAGCATAGAAAATGCCTTTTTCGCTTCGGCGTCGGGCGAGAAATACGATGCGGTGTTCTCCCTTTCCGGTATGTTCGGTGCTCGTCGCGCCGTCGCGTCTTTACGCGCGCTTCTGCCCGCACTGGTAGCAGCGGGCCTGCTGGTAGCGGGCCGGACCACATTATAAGCACCATGGCCAGCCGCGGGCCGGGGTTTGGGGACCCCTGATTTACATGAACGATCTAGCCTTATTGCCCTTAAAATCTAGCATTTATCAATTTGCTGACGATAAAGCATTAGTTCTGAATAAATTGAAATTACGAAACAGTATGTAAAATTATGCAGAATGACACCAATGGGGTAATGAACTGGTATTCTAAAAAATATATATTTTTCAACCAAAAAAACTGACGCAGCTAATCTGCTTTTGGACGCACCAAAAACATATTATCTTTATGAAACCCATCCTTTTGCATATGAATGCACTCAGGGCAGCTGTTCACCACCTCCATATGCCGCAGAAACAAAGTAACTAGGTATGTCCTTCGACGAGCATTTGTCGTGGAATTTAGGTGTACATTAGCTAATTACGCATTTACGAACAATATCCTACTTATACAGATTACGGAATTCCACTGAGATTATTCTAAGACGAATAATTTATCAAATGTTAGCAGAATCACAACTTAGATATAGAATTGCTATCTATGCATCCTGCTCCAGCTTCCAACAACAAAGAATAAATAACTTAACAAAACGGATAGTGCGGAACATTGTATTAAAGGGATACTTCAACGAAATTTCGGCACTCATTTTTTGGTCTATATCTGTTCAAAAGAGCAGTATCACATGGAACATACCAATATCTTGTTAAAAAAAGTCTCGAAAAGGAATTTTAAAACGAATTAAACGATTAGCAAAGAGCACCTGGTGGATGTCGCTAACACCTCGTTTGTAATGCTCGTCTAGGAACCTTGACAGCTAGTGACGGAGGTTGTCTCGCCTCCGGCCACGACGAGAGAAGGGGGGAAGGAGGAACTCCCCTCTTCCCGAGAATCCCTTTTGTGTGTCGCAGAAGTCGCTATTGTCCCCCTACAAGATTATAGAAGATTAACCTGTCACTCAAAATTCGTACAAAAGCAGCCGCTTCGGTGGCTGGAACGACTAGGCCATCCTCTCGGCGTCAACCTCGCCGTAGCTTTGCTCGTCTCGAGACGACCTACGTCACGATTGCGTTGGATGTCACGTGCTCTAAGCTGGGCCTTCTCCGAGCGCTTGCCAGAGTGGGCCGTTTATAACGAAAAATACAGCCACCAGGATCAAAATACAAACGTGCGATTGTCATTTACGGATATTGTGGATCATATTCAACTTATTTTTGAACACGACGGGAATATTTCAAATTTCGTTGAAGTATGCCTTGTGGGATATTGCTACCAACATAGGTACCAATAGAGTAACCAAAGGGTTGTCTCAACAGCGGCGATAGCTCAAAGGAGACGTCAAACCTAGTAGCGCGGTCCCCACATCTCCGCGGCAATATAGACGACGTTTAGGGCTACATTACCGCGGGTCGGTTCGATTAATTACCTCCGTCGGTGCCAATGATCGTCTACCTTGTCTCACTCTCTAGAATACAGCGGAAGAGAAGACACACTTACCAGAGTAAGGACAGAGTCCAAGAGCATTTATTAGCATACTCTTCTAAATGAACTACAATGTCCCCATTCAAAATGCCCCCCGTGCCGGCAAGGTAAGAAAAGGTCCTTACCTGCCAGACGCGGGGTTCCGGAGAGCCAAGACCGGGGAAGCATCGTAGAAGTCGCCGTCACACGTCCTATCTCTTTCGCGGTCAGCCGGACGAGTCCCTTTCCCGAAAGCGGGAAAACCAGAGGCGAAACCTCCTCGCCTGTCAACAGTGATCCGCAGCCGAGCGGGGGAACGGAAATCGGTCCCCCCGAGCGAGAGTGAGAGGAGAGCCCCCCAAGCCAGGCGGCCCTCCGCCTCACGATCAGGTCAGAGCTCACGGCGAAGGAGGCCGAGTGTTGCGACCTGCGGCCGTTATCGCAGCCATCGGGGAAGGGAGACCTTAGGAATCCCCACACCCTTTAAAAACCCAGTTTGAAAACTTGGTGTTTGAAGAACAGCTGGCAGAGCTTAACCTATTGAAAATAAATAAAGTGCACAAATTTGTGATTTTAACGAATCATTACTTCACTTCCGAGTTCAAAATAAGCACCGTCAAACAAAGGCACCTTAGAAAAACAGAAGTTCTAGATTCCGAAAATATTTATTAACTAACTATGGAGCTAGGCTCCATAAATTTTATGTGCCCACATATTTCAACCAACTTCCTGAAAATCTACGTACTCTCCACTCCTTTAGTTCTGTATAAGAGGAAATAGTGTACAGAAATAGTGTTCGCCTGCCCACGTCTGGGTGTGCGTGGTTTTCGTCTGAGGAAAGGGGGCATCCTGGTGGCCGAGCTGAGCCCGGGGATGGTTGGACCGTGGCCTCCGCGATCTGCTGCCGGCGGCGCGCCGTTGCTCCGGCCGTCCCAATCGGCCGGAGAGAGCGTAAGTTGAAAAGGGGGCATGGCCGCGTCTTTCGCCGCACCACGGCGCGCGTAGCCTAAGGTCGCTTTCCCTGTCGCGGGCGGGCGTAGAGGACGAAAACTCGGCCGTTGCAGCCTGTGTGAGACGTTTAATAGAAAATTACTACCGCTCATCAATGTAGTAGATCGTAGTAGTTACAGGTGCCATTAATTCTTAGCCGTTTAAATTTTTCCGTGGACTGGGCCTGTTGTGAAGCATAAGTGAATTTATCGCACAACAGTAATTTCTATTTTTGCGGTCACGCAGCGTTAAAAAGGATAAGGCGTCTTGTTTTATTTCTGGAAAACCTGTATTTGTTATTTTAGTATATGACAGTAGTTTTTATGTAAACAAACAGCGCAGTGCGCCTTGATTTTTTTTTTTTTTGTACCAACGATATCAATTTTTTTGTGTGCATTCATTCAAGAGGAAAAGTAAGTGAAGTGTAGACTTTCACAGCGCACAGGTGTCTTACAAACCGTTGTTCCAATCCAGTGTTGAATAGGACAAACTTCCGCAATGCTTAAGGTTGAAGTTGCATGGCTGGAACTGGGTCAATTTTTTTTATTATGAGGTTTAACGCGTCGACACTACACATGCGATGAGGCGCGCCGTAGTAGATGGCTCCGGATTAATTGTGACCAATGAACCCGTACTTCTAGCGAACTTTAACACAGGACGAAGAAAGAAAAGACGAAACACACGCTATACGTCAACTTGGTTGTGCAAAAGGGAACAGGAAAACAGGCATATATGTACATGATTTGAAAAAACAAACAATCAAACAAGCACATGATTCCGCGGAAATGAAACGGCGCAACGTTTTACGCGCCGGCGCAACGGCGGCGTAATTGTGACCACCTGGGCATGGGCGCCGGCAGGATTTTACCTTGAGGTGGCAAATCTATTGTTGCGCGAAGAAAGAGGGAGAGGACATGGGGTAAGGTGAAAGTTCTGGGTCGTTTGGGTGGGGAGGGGAAGTGCCCCTTTTGCACCCCCTTCACCCATGTGATTGGGGATTTTTAACGAGCGCCGAAATCTGGAACACACGGGCGCTTTCGCCTCTAGCAGAAAAGCGGCCGCGATTCGAACCTGCGTCCTTGAACTCAGCAGAATATATTTCCCGCGGTTGCTAAGAACATTGGAGGCTAATGCGCCGAAGCTACTGCTGGGCAAGAGGACAAACAAGGTCATTTCAGGATACGGGACACTTTATTTACAGCAACAAAAAAAGGATGGTTTGCAGCATGTTTTTCTGCATTGCGCACTTCTGTACACGGAGCACATTGCAGAGTAGTGACTTACATACAAGTTTATACATGACACTTAATTTACAGAAACATCCCCAAAAATGAGGCACATAGTACCCAGTTAAAAATACCCATTGAGTCCAATTGGTATCAGTGGGATCCAATTGGTATGAAGACAACCAATTGGCCATTCCAATTGGAAAGCATTTTTCCAATTGGTCACTCCAATTGGAAATATATATTCCAATTGGTATGTAGCATACCTGGCTAGGGCAACTTGAAATGTCTCAGTCGAAACATGTGTGGCTGCTTGTGCTGTTGCTTCAGCTGGAACATCCACTACAGGGGACGTCACGCTCATGGAAGCCCCATGTATGCTGCAAAACACATGTAAAATAGACGCAACCACTTGTGAGCAGCAGTCCTCTATACTCTTAAAACTAGTAGCTACACACAACGTCTGCTATCTCAGATGTGTGAGGCCATGAAAAATTAGAGGGGTCCTGTTATGAAGCAAAAGCAACCTGATCAACCATGAGCACTTGTTTTAAAGCATAAAGCACAGATCACGTATACCTACCTCAAGACAGCCTGCCCGTTCTCCACGTTTGAAGACTGGGATGGGCAGAGATTGCCAGTCCTCAAGATCCTCTCCAGGCTGAACGTCACGGCTCTCGCATCCAGGCAGTCATTGCCACCGGCCATTTGCCGTAGAGAACTGAAAAGGAGTTCCACAGGGTCGCTTGAGAGGTTCCTCGTTAAAACATAAAAGAAACCACTCTCGAGAAGGAATTTTACACACAAAACCGTAGATTTGCTTGTCAGCAAAAGAACTTCGTAGGTCTCTGCACTCAGAAACTTCTTCCCACTCCTTTTGCAGGAATTGTCGATAGCCTTGAGATAGTCTGGGAAGTCCTTTTCCAGCCACTGTAGGCGTTCGTCAGTCGCGCAAAAGAAGTGCATCTGATCAGGCTGTCTCATGTGCACATGTGCAGTTCGGTTGGCCACATTGTGAATGGCGAACCACTTTTGCATCATCTTCATAAACAGTATTGTCGCCCCTGCGTTTCTGAATTTATCTGCCTGAGGGTGGTGACTGGGGTATTCCTTCAAAAAAGAAAGTGCCGAGATGACATCGTCTGAAAACAGCTGCACCGCCCTGCCGACGTGCATCTTCTCAAAGTTTGTTGGTTCTACGTGCTTCTGCGTGAGGAAGCGAACTGGTTTGACAACCTCTTTCTTTTGTAGGTCATACAGCTGCTTAACAAACTGTCCCGTTATTGGTTGGCTTCCGTCTGTCATCTCCCCCTCAAGCAAAAGGCTTCGCACATTTTTTATAATATGGCACTGGTCGAAGGACACAAATAAGCTTCTTTCTGGGTCACATGGATGAGTGACCACAGGCTTGAGTGAGCCGTTCCCCAGGTGACGCATCATTGTAACATTAATTTTGTGATTATCGGTGACAATCCGGATAACACAGAGACCACACTTTTCGACTTCAGAGATCACCTCTTTTGTAAGCTGGTACAAAAGCTTGCCACATAGATGGTTCGTGAAGAAGAAGCCACAAGGTATCTCGTATGCTGTGGACAATCCTGTAGCAACAAAACATAGCACCTTGTTGGCAAGCATGATGTTGCTGATGTTCTCTGCTGCTGCACTGTTTTCTTTTGCAGTTTGCTGCCCGAAAAAAACAATCCATTTTACGGTTGTAGATGTATTTGGAGCTTATGGCCATCTCATCTACAGTAATTGAGCAAAGCCGGGCTTGCTCTTTCAGGTTGCCCACCTCTTCCTTTAAACGTTCCTTCATTAGTGGGGTGATCCCTTTTTCACCGTCCGACTTTCCGACATACCGAAGGAGGGTGTTTTTCGAAGGCAGTTTAAGCAGGCCTCGGTTGCGTATGTAACGGTACGCCTTCGGGGACAAGTAGTACAATAGTACACATTCCAGTACAAAGTCTGGGGACCACACGGGTTGTTGCCTTGGTGCATTGGTGATCTGCTCCACCAAGAAATCTTCTAGGCAGAACTGGGCCGTGCCAACCTTCTCCAAGCATTTTCTGATTGCCGAGTGGAGGGTGTTGTTCTCATAACCACTGAGTTTCTTTTTTAGGCGGCTGTTTTCTCGCTGCAGTCTCCTTACAGTATCTGCTTTTCTAAACAACTGCACCCTCATTCTGTTGATTGCCCTTGCATCTGACTGCTTGCGTGGAAGGAGGTCATCACAAGTTTGTGCTGCACATTCAACTGAGTTAGTAGGCCGCTGCAGGTCACCTACTGCATCTTGTGCACTTGTTTTCGTACCTGTAGCCACCTGATCCTCCTTGGGGCCTAATACTGACACATGGCTTACAGAAGTCTGTGGCAGATGGCCTCCGTCGTGGTCTGCACCTTGAAAAATTGCCTGTGTTTACTTCAGGGACTGATGGCAACCAGCAATCAGAATTTGACTGGCCTGTGCTGGTTGCACTGTCACAGGCTGAACCAGTCACTTTGGCATGGCAACTTGATAAACTTGATGCCTTTTCTTTGTGTGAAGGGAAGTCCTGTACCACTCGCTCCAATTTACGCCTTTTTTGTGGCTTTTGTGGGTGCATGTAGGTTGGGTATCCTGAAAATATGCTCGGAACAGCATCCCGTTTGAGGCGGCGAAGCTTGGTGGACCCCAGAGTGTAGTCCGAATCCGCAAAATGAAGGCTGCAGACGACACTGCTCGATGATTTGTCATTTGGGACAAAATCTTCTTGATATCGCCTTCAGCCACGCTTGGCGACGGTCATCGTTCACAGGAAATTCATGAAAACTTATTCCAAGCTTTCTTTTCCTGTCCGACTTGCAGAAAGGCACGCTGCAATACATTCTTCTGAAAAAAAATACAGAAGCAGAGCGGACAGCGGTGTGAAACGCACGCCAGAAAACCATAAAATTTTCACTTACAGCAAATAATGAGGCGGCGATATTTCAGTCGCTACATAAGACCACTAAACACACCTGGAACATATACATCATAGTAAACCAAGACTCAAGAAAAAATTGTCGCTTCGTACACTTGGAAGACTAGCCTAGAGCTTAGACTACTGCAATCGCCTGCCTATAAACAACACTCGAGCGCTTATCGGTATTACGCTGCTCTCTCTCTCTCTCTGTATCACACCCACGTGCGCACGCACACACACACATGCAAGCGCGCGCACGTGCGAACCTACACACACACACACACACACACATGAACACGGGCCGCGAACCCACCCACATACCCCCGCAGGGGGCACCTGTGAAAGCAGGTGTTTGGAGAGTGGCGCCTCCACGGACCCCAACTACGTGGGCCACCATACCCGCACGCAGGGGGCACCTGCCTTGGTAGGTGCTTGGTGAGTGGCGTCACTACGAACCCCGAGCCATGTGGGTTCGCCCACCCACGTCTGGCTGTGCGTGGCGTACCCGTGTCCGGGGAAAGGGGGACCCTGGTGGTTGAGTTGAGCCCGGGGTATGTTTGGACCCTTCGGGGCCCCCCGGGCGAGGCAATACACTGCTTCGGCCCCTGCTTCTCGTAGACGGATGTCCTGGCTTGGCCCGACCAGGATGATTCAGTCAGTCGCCTCTTCTACCCTCTTCTTCCTTCTTTCACTTTTCCTCCCACCTCCTTCTCTTTTCTTCTACACTCTCTTCCTTCCTTTTTCACTTTCTTAGGCGGCAAGGGCCAACCTTGAGTGGAAACAGGTCCTGTCCCTGCAACCACACTAGGGTATAGTGCCCGGGCAGCACTGGTAGAGTAATTGTGTCAGCCAAGCCCATCTTGCTATGGCACATTACCTACCCCCTTGTTGGGCTCCGTGGTGGGCGGTGCACCCGGGCACTGAATTTTCTTTCCCATCTATATGGGTTCCAAAACTAAACCAAACGATCGGGCCCTGAAAAGGACCCGCACCGAAGCTCTAACAACATTTCTTTCCAAGGACATCGTAAATGACCATTTTACAAGATTTTTTGTTCTTCACTCCGACGACGCATCCAAACCACTTTCAAAGCTGTCTCCGTTCCTTGTTGCCAAAGTGCTTCAAGGCACGCTAGGAGCGAAGTATGAAGCCAAAAAGCTCTTCTCGGGCGACCTTCTTGTGGAGGTTTACGAGAAATACCAAGCTACCGCTTTGGAAAATCTTCAAATGATCCACGACTTCAAAGTGACTGTGTCAGCCCATCGAACTCTGAATACCATCCGCGGCGTGATCTCGGAAGATGATTTGATCGACAGTACCGAGGAAGAAATCGTAGAAGGTCTGCAATCCCAAGGAGTTGTAGCTGCAAAGCGCATCACAATTCGACGAGATGGTGAGGAACGACCCACCAAACATGTCATTTTGACCTTCGAGAGGCACACTTTGCCTCCCTCTATTAAGGCAGGCTACATCAACTGCAAGGTGCGACCTTATGTTCCAAATCCGCTCCGCTGCTTTCGGTGCCAGCGTTACGGTCACGGTTCGCGCACTTGCCGCGGTCGTGAGCCATGCGCCAGGTGTGGTGTCAGGGACCATACTGCTGATGGCTGCAAAGCTGATAACAAATGTGCCAATTGCAGTGGCAACCATCCTGCTTACTCCAGGTCTTGTGAACAGTTCAAAAAAGAAAAAGAAATTCTTGCACTGAAGGTTAAAGAGAATATAACCTACCAAGATGCAAAGCGTCGCCTTTCCGCTTTCCAGAGGGGCTCTTTTGCCGAGGCGGTGTCCAGCAGGGGACCTGCACCGTCCAAGGTATCAGTGGCAACCCAGGTGTCTCTTGGGAACCCTGGGAAACCACTCCAGTCCTCTACGCCCAGGTTGAAGCTCTCTCTCCCTGGGCATTCCCTTTCGGCTGCCAAGGCAGCCGAGGCACCCAGTTGTTCCAAAGACTTGGGTGCCGTCGAGGCAATGGGGGTGACTCCATTGCCCACACCTCGCAGGCCGTCCTCTGAAGAGAGCGAGCGAGGCCCTCGCTCCTCCTCTCAGAAGAGGACTTCCTCACCTAAGAAGCATTCAGCTTCGGGGGGAAGCACACCAGCTGACTCCCAGAGTCAGAATGGGCGGGCAATGCCTGTCCGTGGTACGAGGACTTCCTCTGGTGAGGAGCGGCACTCTCGCCAAAACTCGCTGGAGAGGGCCTCCTCATCCAAAGGGCAGCACCGGGCTGCCCCTTCAGGACCTCAGGGGCAGGAAAAGAGGGACTCGGGCACCATCACGCCCAGTATCTCCCCTGCCTCTTCAGTGGGGGGCGGTCGTGGACGGGGTTTTCCATCCCGTGTTGCGGACGCACCCAAACCTCCAGGATACGTCTCGTCTGAGGAGGTAGAGGCGATGGACGAGGCTACTGATCAGCTTACTCCTGTGTCTGACCATGAAGACATGGAGTGGCAAACCCAAAACCGAAAATCTAAAGGGAAGAAACCTGTGACTGCTCCCAAATAGATTAGATCAATTTACCTATTTAATCGTGAGCATTAATTTTCTTTTCCTCTCTCCCTTTTTATAAATTTATTCTTGTACCTTTTTACCTAAATGAGAAACCCGCATTTTATGCAATGGAACTGTCGAGGTCTCTTACCCAACATCGATGATGTTAATTATTTTATGGATGAGCTTCGGCCTATTGCCCTCTCTTTACAAGAAACTCATCTTCAAACACATCATACACAGATTTTGCGACATCATCAAGTGTTCCGCAAAGATCGTCTGAACTCCAGTTCTGGTGGCGTAGCAGTGGTCGTGCAGAGTGGGGTTGCCTGCTCGCAGGTTCCTCTTTGCACACCGCTCGAAGCTGTAGCGGTACGCCTTCTTTTAGACCGCCTCATAACAATTGTGTCCATTTATTTGCCACCAAACATTCCATTGCAACTTCACGAACTTCAAGGGCTTGTAGGGCAACTTCCTCAACCCTTCTTAATTTTAGGAGATTTTAATGCCCATCACCCCATGTGGGGCAGTACTCGCCTCGATTCTCGAGGCCGAGTAATTGAGCGGTTTGTACTATCATCTAACTTGTGTATTTTTAACGGGAGAGAACCTACTTTTTTTAGTTCTGCTCACAACTCATTTACATCTATTGACCTTTCTATTACTTCACCTTCATTACTTCCATGCTTTTCATGGAAGGTTTTTAATAATCCTTTTGGGAGCGATCACTTCCCTATTGTTTTAGAGAGTACTGTCTCTCTTCCGACTCTTTTAACGCGAATGCCCCGGTGGAAGCTAGACAAGGCGGATTGGTCTATTTTTCAATTGGAGGCACTGATTGACTCTTCTATAATCTCAAACATGAACCCAGATGAAGCAACACTGTATGTCACAGAGGTTATAATAAGCGCTGCCACACGGAGTATTCCTCAAACGTCTGGTCGTCTTCCAAAGAGATGTAAGCCATGGTGGAATGATGAATGTAAAACAACACGAAAGTCCCAGAACAAAGCTTGGTGCATCTTTCGCAGATATCCAACTTCTAGGAACTTACTTGAGTTTAAGACAAAAAGAGCTAAAGCTCGCTGGACAAGACGCCAGGCGAAAGGAAGCTCCTGGAGAAAGTATTTGACGTCCTTGAGTAGTTTTTTACCTGCAAAAGAAGCGTGGGATCGGCTCAGAAAGGTTAGGGGTGACTACTTATCCTTCAGAATTCCCCTCTTCCCTGCATCACCTTCAACGTCTCTGAAAGATCAAGCGAATGTTCTTGGCGAACATTTCCAAGAAGTTTCTAGTTTACGAAACTGCAGTGAAGCCTTTAAAAAGTTCAGTTCAACAGCAGAGAAACAGCCAATCATTCTGTCTGGTGCTCGTGACGCTCCGTACAACAGGCCTTTTACACTCTCTGAGCTCGAAGTGGCTCTCAGTGTAAAAAAACAGTCTGCTCCTGGACCAGACAATATTCATTATGAGATGCTTAGGCACCTGTCACCTGATTCTCTAGGCAGTTTGCTGACCTTTTATAACTCATTGTGGCACTGCTCTGCATTTCCCGAGATTTGGAAAAGAGCTCATGTAATCGCTCTTCTGAAGCCTGGCAAAAATTCTTCTCAACCAACTAGCTACCGGCCCATTGCGCTCACAAGCTGCGTGGGAAAAACCTACGAAAGAATGATTAACCGACGTCTCGTTCATTTCTTGGAGACTGAGAATTTGCTTGACATTAATCAGTGCGGTTTTCGAGCTGGACGTTCCACCCTGGACCACTTAGTCCGCCTTGAAACCTCTATTCGTGAGGCATTCGTACACCGCCAGGTGTGTCTCTCTGTGTTCTTTGATCTGCAAAAGGCGTACGATACGACGTGGCGCTATGGGATCCTGCGGGACCTGTATGCTTACGGTGTTCGGGGTCGCATGTTGCGATGTATACAAAACTTCTTATCGGGACGTACTTTCCAAGTCCGTCTGGGCTCCACCTTATCGGATGTTTTTTCTCAAGAAAGTGGTGTCCCTCAGGGAGGGGTGCTTAGTGTCACACTTTTTGCAGTTAAAATCAATAGCCTGGCTAAGGTGATACCACCGACAGTTTCTTATTCTTTGTATGTGGATGATGTGCAAATTTCAGTTTCTTCTTGCAATCTGCATAGTTGCGAACGTCAACTGCAACTGACAATCAACAGGATGAGCAAGTGGGCAGCCGAAAATGGGTTTCGTTTCTCCCCCGACAAAACCGTATGTGTTCTTTTTTCGCTGCGTCGAGGGTTGTCACCGGATCCTACCTTATATCTTAATAACCTTGCCATCACTGTAAAGGAGGCCCATAAGTTTCTAGGCGTGACATTTGACAAAAAGCTCACATTCATACCCCACTTGAAAGAACTAAAACAAAAATGCCTACGATCTTCCAATATTCTTAAGGTGCTGTCACACACAACTTGGGGGTCTGACAGACAATGCCTGCTGCGAATTTATAACTCCCTAGTGCGGTCCCGGCTGGATTACGGTGCAGTGGTGTATGCGTCAGCACGGCCATCTGCTTTGACCATGTTAGACCCAATCCATCACCTGGGGCTGCGTCTAGCCACAGGTGCTTTTCGCACGTCGCCCGTGCTGAGTCTGTATGCTGAAACGCATCAGATGTCCCTTGAGCAACGCAGACAATATCTTAGTCTCTGTTATGCCTACAAAGTTTATAGTGATCCGCACCACCCTTCATTCTCCGCTCTGCAGACCTCTGCATCATTACGCCTTTTTGAGAATAAGCCCAGTATTGTTCGGCCCCTGAGCCTTCGGGCTGAGAGCATGGCAAGGTCGTTGCACCTTTCTTTTGATAAGCTCCCTTTGTTGAGACAGGCCTATAGGGTTGCTCCTTGGGACTTGGTGCCAATCTCTTGTGATTGGTCACTTTCAAAGTACCACAAAAAGGCTGTTCCTCCTCTTGTTCTCTTGCGGGAGTTCGCAGAGCTAGAGCAGAAATATAGTGACTATCTCCACTTCTACACTGATGGCTCGAAAACATCTACCTCCGTAGGTTGTGCAGTTTACTCTCTCAATTTCAGTAAAGTTAGCCAACTCAACCCTCTAGCAACCATTTTTACTGCTGAATTGTATGGTATCCTTATGGCTGTTGAATATATTCTAGAAAATAACATTAACAAAGCAGTTCTGTTTGCTGATTCCCAAAGTGCTCTCTTAGCTATTTCATCTTTAGCAGACAGCAAGAACGCTCTTGTGCAACAGGTTCGTGTTCAGATTAACAAAGCTTTCCATCTTGGACAACTTATAAACTTCTGCTGGGTGCCCAGTCACGTGGGCATTCGTGGGAATGAGAATGCAGACCACCTTGCTCTTTCTGCAAAAAACTATACGGAAACATTTTTTGGCCTGCCACACCAAGACCTCAAGCCAGTCTTAAACAAGTCAATTATTAAGTTATGGCAACTGGAGTGGGACACACAGATAGATAACAAACTTCATGTCGTTAAGCCCAACTTAGAAGTATGGGAGAGTTCCTCCCATAAAGACCGCCGTTCGGAAGTCCTTTTGTGCCGCTTGAGAATTGGTCACTCCCGATTGACACACCTGCACTTGCTCTGCGGTGAAGATGTCAAGCTCTGTGAAAAGTGTGGGAAAAGGTTAACTGTCCTTCACATCCTGTGGAATTGTAGATTTTTGGATCATCAGCGTCGTAGATATTTTCCTGAACTTTTCAGAAACCACCTTCCATTTCATCCTTATTTTCTGCTTGGTGATAGACCTCTAGTACCATTCTCTCGAGTTCTAAGTTTCCTACGTGCCATTGGCGTTTTGCACCTGATATAGCTAGATAACTAAGTTTAAAACTAACTACCCGGCTCTTCAAAATATCTTTCTTGGCGCAATATGGCCATAGTCGCTTTTGCGCCATTAAACCCCAATCATCAACCCCAATCATCATCACCCACCCACATACGCACGCACACACACACGCGCGCACGTGCGAAACTACACACACACACATGAACACGGGCCGCGAACCCACCCATATACGCCCGCAGCGCGAACCTACACACACACACACACACACACACACACACACACACACGCGCACACACACATAGACACACACACGCACACACACACAGACACACACACACACACGCACACACACACATGCAAGCGCGCGCACGTGCGAACCTACACACACACGCGCGCACGTGCGAAACTACACACACACACATGAACACGGGCCGCGAACCCACCCACATACGCCCGCAGCGCGAACCTACACACACACACACACACACACACACACACACACACACACACACACACAGACACGCACGCGCACGCACACACACACACACACACACACACGCACGCACGCACGCGAGCGAGCGAACCAGGGAACCCCCACGCATTCACACACCGTACGTGCACGCGTGCGCACGCGAACCCACACGCAAGCACACACGCCTTGAAACAACATGCGCGCTCACACACAAACAAAATAGCCTAGTTAGTTTACTGTAGCTAAGTATTTCGAAACAGCCTGCAAGGCATAAAAAGGTAAACCTAAGCGCCGTGATAGCTCGCGAAAAGGCCGTAAAAGTGGCAAAAAAATTCAGCACACAGGCATTCAATCTGCACGAACTGCAAAAGGATCGAGTTCGGGCTGCCTCATTCGACTTTCACTTAACCACTCCGGCTGCATGCAAAACAAACATGTCATTTAAACAACGTACGTACAGTCAGCACGAAATGAAACCCGAACGCCGGAACGCGTGGCCGTTGATACAGGCTGCTCCACCTGGAGGGCGCCTGAGAACTAATAAAAATGCGCCGGAGTGCAAGGGTGCGGGTCCTACTAAGATGAGCTCGACCCTCGCGCGGCGCGTCTGGGAGTTCCGCGTTTCGCCGGTGAAGCGCTGTAAGCGCAGTCACATCCGATACGAAAAGCACTGTCACTCGCTTTTGTATCGGATTCCCAGTGATATCTCTTCAGCGCTGTCATTATTTATCGCGTTGTGTATCGCAAGAGCGAAATGAAAGTTGAAACATTTCGTGCACGGAAGACCAGTAGTGCTTGATGACGTGTCACCGGAACCACGCTGCGGTGAACAACGAGCCACGCGCAGTTTCTGAGAAATAGTGAAACGTCATAGTGGCAAAATAAAATTTGTTTGTTCGCACGACCATACTCTTTATGAAAAAAAAAATGCAGCAACAGACTGACGCGGATGTCTCGGTTTTTATGAGCAATGCGCATGTTTTCCTGCGAGGTTATCAGTCGATTCTTAAAAAGCGAGGAATTGCTTGCTGACGCTCTCTTTGGTAACCACAGATATGCCGGGCGTATCAATTCCCGAGCGGAATAAATTCATCACCCTGTCTGAGCAGGGCCTATCGCAAAGAGCTATAGCCAGGTTAAACGGCCGCCCCAGGGGAGTGCAGCTGTACCTTCCACCATGGTAAAGCGAAACTAGCGACACGGCGCTTTGCGGCAAAATGGCGAAAGACGGTCTGGGGCTAGACAAATTCGCACAACACTCTAATGAGATGGCGCCACCTTAGTCAATACCCTCGCGTACCCTCCTCCTCCTCTGTCTCGCTATCTTCTCTCCGATTCTTCTTTTCTTTTCTTTTTTTTTTTGCACGCGCGGCCGACGTTTGATGCTTTCGATTTTCGGTACTGCGCGCAACAGCGCGGTGGCACCGAAAACCGAAAACGCCTCGGCGCAGACTACGCTGCGCCGGGGCGATCAAGTGTAGTCTGCCCATGCAATCTTTGAACACATGAACATTAAGAACGATCTCACCGAGGCAAAGAAAGAAATCCAGGTGATGGAAATGCATTTTTATTTGATACTCCTGGGTTAGGCCACACTCTCAAAATAAACTCTTTACATAATGTTATCTACATAAATGTATGCAACACCCCTAGGTGAGCGAGCATTAAACGAAGGAAGTGGTGAAAAACGGAAAGACGTTCAAATATGGGAACTGTAAGTAACACAGACTGTAGAACTATTATTCCACAAGTTTTCCACTCAGATCTGCTCATTTCTTTAATTATTGGAAACGTTCCACAATAGAAGATTAAAAGGGATGAACACGCAAAAACATTGCTCTAGGAGGACATAATATGCATATATACATATCAATATGTGCAACGTTCTGGTAACTATACGAACATGCGCACGCGCTATGAACACCAACATAAGGCAATAAATGGAACTCGCAACGTGCATTGTCTCTACTCAGTGTTCTCAATAGCAGGAATGCGGTAACAATTCAAAATACTGACTGCGCAATTAGCAAAGTTTATGAAAACAGCTCATACCTAGAGAGCTATTCAAAAGTTTATATGATCACTATTCTAGGAACATATACGCATTAAAAATCTGCGGGTAAGTAACGTATTTACAAGGGTTTACACGTTATTTACAATGATTTCACGAATTGAAACACGACGTTGAGTCTCCAGACCGCATGTCAGATTATGAAGTGCATGGACTTTATTATGGCTTGTGCAGACCACCTGGATATTTAACTTCTCAAATAGGGTGTCCCAAATCTTTTATATATTAACGCCTGTCAGTTGTGTCGGCCTCAACAATAAAATTTGACGAGGGTTACTACGGCTTGATCAAGTCAGCACTGACAAAAGTTTCTTAGGTTTTATCGCAAAGCAAAGCTGAATTGTTTATATAAATGTTTAGACAGCGTGATGTCAATCTGCCGTGAAGTGGGATGTCTGTTTTTGATCTAGAAAGGAAGTTTGTCAACACATTACGACTGCGAACCTCCGGTCTTTAACATGTATCTCACGCAAACACATTCCATACCTACAGTACAGTGTGCAGAAACCATAATAAACTGTATTATTGATGTGGTTGAGGTGCAAATTGTTTCATCTTTTTTGTGCTGGTGTTTTAAAATCACGCTTTGTGAGGAGTTCCCTGTACAATAGGCGAATATGCCAACGTAGTCGCACATTAACGTAA
>JABSTQ010008952.1:0-26031 GCA_013358835.2 Ixodes persulcatus
CTAAAGCGCCGAATTCGTGGAGAAGGGATTGTTTGTACCCACCAGGGAGCGCCCCTATCGAGCGACCCCCGTTCGAGGGAGTATGCGCGCCATGTTGTCTTTGTGTTGCTACTAAGGCCTTTTCCTGCTGCCGCCTTTTGCGCGGCTGCAACATTAAATCACCACTGGAAACCTTCTCGCATACAAGTAATTTCCCTGCTGTCCCATCCAAGTAACGAACGGACAGGACCTCAACAGATAACATATCATCGAAGATTCTGAAAAATACTAAGATTGTATCTAGTGGTATTTTGCAACTGATATTTAATCAGTCTATATCCGAAGGTTGCCTCCCATTCGATTGGAAAGTAGGTGGATTGTTCCAGTCCACAAAAGTGATGATCGCTCCTTGCCTTCTAACTATCGTCCCATTTCACCACTTCCGTTCCATCTAAACTTCTTGAACTATCATTTATTCGCACATAATGTCGCATTTAGATTGCAATGACTTCTTCTACCATCACCACATGGCTTCGCAAAGGTTACTCTTGTGAGACGCCAACTCTTTGAATTTAGACATGACCTTCAGTGGCAGCCTTCAATCTCGCAACGAAACAGACGCAATACTTTTTAGACTTTTCCAAGGCATTTGATCGTGTCCCCCATATTCGTTTAATCTCTAAACCTTCTCGCCTTCATCTAGACCCACAAGCTTAATGTGGATACGTAATTTTCTTGACTCCCGAATGCAATACACAGTCTTAAATGGGTACTAATATGATTTTAACTAATGTCACATCTGGCGTGCCCAGGCACAGTCCTTCGACCTCTTCTTTTTCTAATATTTATTAAGACCTTCCAAATTCTATTTCTTCTCACATATGTATTTTGCAGACGACTGTGTTCTATATCGCGAGATCACTTCACCTAATGACCGCAAACTCATCAAAAGGATCTAGATAGATATTCTCAGTGGTGTAACAACTGGTTGATGCCACTAAATAAATCTAAATGCAAATTAATCCATTTTCTCGTAAAGGAGTCCCTTCCTCCTTGCCAGTATTTGTGCTGGCGACGAGATCATTAAAGAAGTCGATAGGTATAAATATCTCGGTGTCGTACTAACTTCCGATATGACATGGGATTAATCACATTAACACAATTTCTTCGGACGCAGCAAGGACCCTTGGTTACATCCGGCGTTGTCTGAATGCTGCTCCTCCAAAGCTTAGGAAACTTGTATACGAAACCTTCATTCGACCAAAATTGGAATATGCATCTACAATATGGAATCCGCACCAAAATTACTTGATCACCCAACTCGAAGAAATTCAAAACCGAGCAACCCGCTACATTTTATCAAACTATGATTATAAAAACAGTGTCTCTGCTACGAAAACAAGCCTAAATTTATCAACTCTGGAGGTACGCCGCAAGGTTGCACGTCTTTGCTTACTCCATAAACTTTACCACTACCATCCCACTGTTCGAAGCTCATTCCTGCGCACTCCCGCACGGTCATCTCGTCGGCTCAATAACTCTTACAATTTTCAACGTATATCGGGTTCCAGTAATGCCTTTAACAAATCATTTCTCCCACTCACAATTGTGGACTGGAACAGTGTTCCAGAATCGCTCATTACAATAAATGGCAGATTGATACTTTAGACCCATGTTGCGGATAAAAAAAACAGGACGCGGGATGGCCAAAAAAACATGCTTTTCGTGTAAGGCTCGTCAAATTATGAGGCGCTGGAGAAATTCAGCCTTCTGCGTTAAGTCCTTATTTCGAACTCTTTTTGTTCGCCTTCCGCCCATTGAAAAGCATGCGGGAAGGGCCTTAGAACGCACCTGGTATCGCTGCGCCGCAGCGTTCTTCCGCACGTCTGCTTTCCTCGCCGTCACCATGGCAACGAACGCCGAATGAATGGAAGCACGCACGGTACCGCCGCGTGAAGCCAGCAACAGCTGACGCCATTTTACGAACGCCGTCTGCTAGCCAAAGCCGAACGCGGTATGTCAGATCAACCGCCTCCGCCGGTGCTCGATCGCCGGCAACATGGGTCTAAAGCAGGGTGTAAGATAGACAGGTGGGGAAACGAGAGCCAAATGAGCGACCGGATTGTGTCCCTTTCGGGTTTCTCTTTTTTTGTGGCGCCATCTATGTGGAGCACCGCGAACTCTCACTCCAGGTGGGAGACCGGTGGCGACCAGCTAAACCGACGGAGATTTTTTTTCTTCTCGCCGCAGCGCCATCTGTCGCAAATCGGGGGTACCCGCAAGCAGACAATCCGGTCACGGCATTGCTGTAGGCCTCTATGGGCCGTTTCCCCAGAGCCAAATGAGCGGACCGGATTGTGTCCCTTTCGGGTTTCTCTTTTTTTGTGGCGCCATCTATGTGGAGCACCGCGAACTCTCACTCCAGGTGGGAGGACCGGTGGCGACCAGCTAAACCGACGGAGATTTTTTTTTCTTCTCGCCGCAGCGCCATCTGTCGCAAATCGGGGGTACCCGCAAGCATACGAGTACACAATCCGGTCACGGCATTGCTGTAGGCCTCTATGGGCCGTTTTCCCCACCTGTCTATCTTACACCCTGGTCTAAAGTATCAAACTGCCCGTTGCATGAGTGTGCGTTGTTATGTATTTTTTATGTTTTTTTTTTCATTTTTTTGTATAATTTCTTGTTGTTGCCCCCTCCTTATGTAATGCCCTCGAAAGAGGACCCCTTAAGGATTAATAAATGAATGAATGAAAAAGACGCCCTTGAGGTAAATGAATGAAATAGCTGTGTGCGCGACAGCTGACCACGTACTGATGGCGAGCTTCCACAGTTCTTTTGGAACGCACCATCAAAACTGCCTGTTTTAGCAGCCTATTATTAATATGAGCTCGTTCTGAGCATGCGCTCTAAACAGCGCCCTCAAATTGACGCCCAGTAGGTTCTAGCACATTTTCATTTCATACTGAATCTCGTTGAGCCCGACCGTGTTGTAAGTGTGAATGGGCTCCCTATTTCCTGCAGGTCAGGCCGAGTGTGTTCATTTGCCGTAGCTCACAGAGCACGCGAAGAGAAACCCCACAGTTAAGTATATGGAAGTCATGCTTATTAATTAAGGTGTTTTCTTTTGTTAGAACTTCCCAGAGCTGCGTCGGCATCGTTTCTTTTTAGCTTTCTCTGTGGGTGTCGGCGTTTTGGAGGGAGCATTTGCGTGGGCAGAGCGGCCGAGCGGACGGAGCGGGTCCCCCGCGGTCGTTAGGAAACGTCTCGGGTTTCGGGAGTCTGCTCGGACGGACCGCGGGACGCCCCGTTCTTGGGGATACTTGTGGATGTAAACCGAGTATGCCTGTGTGTAGAGGGTTTTGCCGCTTAGTGTAAAATGTCGCTCTTTGCCCGGTGCAATAATTTAGCGGTTGGCGCCAGCCAGACTGGAAAAATTGCACAGAACTACTCTACACGGAATTTGGGTTTGGCGGTTGCAGCGCCAGGTGACAGCTCGCCGACCATTGGAGGACAGTGTACCACGTGTGAGTGGTGGAATTTGAAGAGATTGGTCAGCTCCTGAGGGGAGAGGAGGTCCCTACGGGCCTACAAAAAGGAGTGCGGAGAGAATTTTGGAGAGATTCGGACTTGGGATTTGATTGAGCGAAATTGGGGACGGGGGTCGAGACTTTAGACGAGGCAGGATGGTCTCCCAAGTTGGACTTGTAACTAGAGTGTAAATAATGCACATAGTTCTATTCAAGCAGTGAGTCGACCCGTCATTCAGCGACGTTCGCGCCACCACGCTCCAGACCATCGGAGCGGAACCTGCCTCCCACACTACCGGGAGAAACAAACAACAACAACTTTAACTGGCGCAGTCGACAGGATAGTGGCGGCGATTTCCGGTGAGACGACGTGGCGGCGACCTGCGGGCAAGTACGTGAGCTTCGGCTCAACGGCGGACGAGGCAACATCCACGTGAGAAGCCTCGTGGGCTCCGGCCCGAAGTGACCAGACGACATCCCCGTGAGAGGTCTTGGGGAGGTTTCGACCCGAACTGGACGAGGCGACATCCCTGTGAGAGGCCTCGTGGGCTCCGGCCCGAAGTGACCAAGACGACATCCCCGTGAGAGGTCTTGGGGGGTTTCGACCCAAAGTGGACGAGGCGACAATCCCTGTGAAGAGGCCTCGTGGGCTCGGCCCGAAATGACCAGGACGACATCCCCATGAGAGGTCTTGGTGGGTTTCGACCCGAAGTGGACGAGGCGACATCCTCGTGAGAGGCCTCGTGGGTTTCGACCCCGAAGAGAACAAGGCGACATCCTCGTGAGAGGTCTTGTGGGTTTCGACCCAATGTGAACAAGGGGACATCCTCGTGAGAGGCCTTGTGGGTTACGACCCGAAGAGAACGAGCGGACGGAGCAACATCTACGCGAGAAGCTTCGTGGGCTGCGGTCCAAAGTGCATCGACGACGCAGCATCGTCTACGTGAAAAGTCGTGTGGGTTTTCAACCCGAAGAACGGTCCAGACGTACCCGAACCCAGGACCTACCCCGACGAGTGACATCCAGCGACACCGGAGAGTCATCGCCTCAGGAGCAGCGCACTGACACAGGGTGGGACTCATTTCTGTTTCCTCCGGGTTCGCATGTCAGTGGTGACTCGGTCGATGACCCAAAGAGCTCAGGAGGCGATGAGTGAGAGCGGCGATAGGAGCCCGGCCATGCTGGACGACGTATCAAAAAGGGGGAGGTAGTGAAAGGGAGAACGCGCTCAAGCGAAAAATTGCATCTTTAAGACTCAAATTCAGAGATAGCCAAATTTTACGCTAATCAGGACGAGGAGAATTGGCGCCGCGGTGGGGAAGATGAGGGTCAGGTTGGAGCGTGCGGAAAATCTGAGGCGTTCGTCAAGGCGGTGGAACAACACCTGGAGGAGTGGAAGAGATCACCTGCTGCCGTCGACTACATGGCCCGGAACAGGTTAACATCGAGGTCCGCTGCGAAAGCGTGAGCGATGGTGACGGCGGCGAAGAGAGTGAGGGTAAGAACGAGTTTGAGCTAAAAATTGCAGCTCAAAAAGCCAAACTCCAGATCGCCCAATTTATCTTAAGCAGGCAGAAGAGAAGCCGCGCCGCATTAGGAAAGACGAGGGCCAGGTCGAAGCGGGCGGCGCATCCGATGGGGTCGTCGAAACGGGCAGGGGACACTCCAAGCCTACCGGGAAGACAGACGCGGACGGCGATGATTGCGGCGACATCGAGGTCGAGCCGGCGGTCCAGACGGGCGAGGGGCACCCCAAGCCCACGAGGAAAACGGACGACGACGACGGGTGGCCTGAAATTTTGAATGAGCGGCAGAAGCTTGAAAATCCGGAAGAAGACCGCGAGGAGAACGCATACGGCGATGACCGCGGCGGCCGCGAGGTGAAGCCCGTAAATGGGAGAGCTGGCGCCGACGAGGCAGATGCACCCACCGGTGATCTGGTGACGCAAGGAGGCGAGAGCGGGAGCGATGGTGACGGCGGCGACGAGGGGACAAACCTGGTTGGCGACCTCGAGCGTAAGGATCCAGGGGATCTCGGCGCACCGGTCACCGCAGCACTGGGGATGCAAAGGCCGTCCCAGGCCGGAAAGAAGCAGCTGCGCAAGGGGCGCAGCGACAGGTCGGAGTCGGCGGTCGAGAGGTGCTCCGGGTGACAACCCTGCATCGGCTCCGGGCTACGACGCGGATGACCACGGCGGGAACGTGGACGACGGCGAGAGGACGGCGAAAAGGGCCTTGATTCCTCTAATCCAGGCGTCGAGACGGAAGCTCCGACTGCGGAGAGGCACCGATTTCGGGACCGGGGCCGTGTCGTCGCCGAAAATCAAGCCGGCGGTGCATCGCAGGGTGACTCCCAGGAAGAAGGTTGAGTCGAGCGACTCCAGAAGGGGGAGTGTGGACACAAGGTGCTGCGGGAACGGCAGGCGCCGAATGAGCACGGAGGAGAGGAGGAAGCCACTCCGGCCAATGTCCAGAGCTCGCACGCGAGGACACCAGACTTCCAGTTTGAGCTCGGGATCAGCGAGTGTCGTGGAAGCGACTGACTGCGCGCCGCTCCAGGCAGTCCTCAGAACGTCTTTAACGACAACGAGATGGACGAGAAGACGGCCACGATTAGGGGGGTAGCCAGCGAGGCTGCTGGGTTATTGTTTCGCCTTTAGTCTACACTTATTTCACTGCCCTCCTAATTCATTTTTTTTTCTTTTGCTGTTCGGTTGGCCCCTCGGTATTGTATAATCTACGTAATGCATTTTGTGTGTTGAGTTTTTATTCTTTGCGGGAGAAATTTTGATGTCCGCACGTATTTGAAACGTTCTTCGTAGCCAGAGCGTTGGTAAGCATGTCGAGGCTAGACAGGCATGATTAGGGCATGATGATTATGCCGTAGTTTTGAAAGCTCCTACCACTGATTTTGCGGGACCCTGGAATGTACAGGAGTGGGTCCAACCTGTGTGCGATCGTTGGTGGCAGTTTGACTTTGAACGTGACAGCTATCATGACAATTCTTTTTTTGTGCACCCATTATGGTTTGTGCTCAGACGTTTTGCCTGCGGCAGCAGTGTGCTCGCCGTTTTAGTATTTCTGGTTGTAGAATGGTAATAATTTTTTTTTTCGGTGCCGTTTGATTTTGTTGATATTAACGGATCAGCGCTTGGTGAACTTTTAGAGCGTAATGTTGACGCGGTTGCTTTTGGGTAACTGTGCGTGAAGCGGTCGGTTCGAATATTGGCCAATGCGCTATTCGGGGAAGGAATTTATGTTGCGCTTACATCAAGTGTCAACGCAACAGTCTTGGTGGGGAGGAGTTAAGTATATGGAAGTCATGCTTATTAATTAAGGTGTTTTCTTTTGTTAGAACTTCCCAGAGCTGCGTCGGCATCGTTTCTTTTTAGCTTCCTCTGTGGGTGTCGGCGTTTTGGAGGGAGCATTTGCGTGGGCAGAGCGGCCGAGCGGACGGAGCGGGTCCCCCGCGGTCGTTAGGAAACGTCTCGGGTTTCGGGAGTCTGCTCGGACGGACCGCGGGACGCCCCGTTCTTGGGGATACTTGTGGATGTAAACCGAGTGTGCCTGTGTGTAGAGGGTTTTGCCGCTTAGTGTAAAAATGTCGCTCTTTGCCCGATGCAATAATTTAGCGGTTGGCGCCAGCCAGACTGGAAAAATTGCACAGAACTACTCTACACGGAATTTGGGTTTGGCGGTTGCAGCGCCAGGTTGACAGCTCGCCGACCATTGGAGGACAGTGTACCACGTGTGAGTGGTGGAATTTGAAGAGATTGGTCAGCTCCTGAGGGGAGAGGAGGTCCCTACGGGCCTACAAAAGGAGTGCGGAGAGAATTTTGGAGAGATTCGGACTTGGGATTTGATTGAGCGAAATTGGGGACGGGGGTCGAGACTTTAGACGAGGCAGGATGGTCTCCCAAGTTGGGACTTGTAACTAGAGTGTAAATAAATGCACATAGTTCTATTCAAGCAGTGAGTCGACCCATCATTCAGCGACGTTCGCGCCACCACGCTCCAGACCATCGGAGCGGAACCTGCCTCCCACACCACCGGGAGGAACAACAACGAACTTTAACTCCCACGCTGCAAATATTCAGGGGTGCAATCCCCACCCGTTTCGATTTGGATGAGCATCGCACCGGCTACTGGTCGTGTATGACTACTGCGTGGTGCACGTAAAATACTCCAGTTGATAACGATCGTGCTGCATTGGCAAAACTTCTCGTCTACAGCGTCAACTAGACTTGCCTCATCTCAAATACAGACCTACCTTTTTTCCTTGATCACCGCCATCAAATTGTGATGGAAATAAATTCAATACGCTGTTTGAACACGAACGTCTAATTTGGTTTGGGTTTTGGAATGCTGTGATGTGATTGCTGCGCCGCCAAACTACACCCAAGTGTTTATCCTGCTACGTTCTGCTATATATATTCGTCAGAATGTAAGGAATTTGCGCCACGATGGCGCCAGAACTTATGACGAATTCCACGGGTCGTTTTGGAGCGCGCCTGGATCAGTAGACCAGATCCGAGGTGGAGTACGCGGTCCGAACAGAGTCGCTCCACCTCCGGGTCCCTAGTGGAACACGACCATTCCTCCGGGATTGGAGGATTCCTTCCCGTCAGTCACCCTTCCGGGAATCCCCCTCCCACCTTCCCGGATTTAGAAGCACATGTTTTCTAATCGCGGCGCTCACAACACGTGTTCAACGCACGAGCGAAGTTAATCACGATGATGCGTGTCGTATGCATCAGGGTAGCCCACTTGCCTCTTCATCGGAGTACTTGTGACCGGTGTCCAAGTACGTCTCGATTTTCGGCCTCTTCTGCGGAGGTCCGAAAAGGCAGTCGAATTTATGCGGGACATACGAGCGGTCTTGGCTGCTACTCGAGCCGCTGCTGCTGGAGGATCTGCTCGAGCAACTCAACGGCGAACTGCCATGCAGCAGCAGCAGTAAATCGGGCGGCACTTCGCGAGCGGCCATTACGAATTCTTCCGAGGCGAAATGCCTGGTGAGAAAGGAAGTCACATGAACGCGCCGAGTGGCTGGCCAGGCTGGCTTCCGGCGGAATCTGCCGAAGTCGGCGGAGCGACTTTTCTCGGATCCGGATCGATATCTGGAGTGGGAGCTGACCCAAAACGACGAGTGGAACACGTCCGTCTCAATCCCGATCGCCCAGTGAATTAGGCGCGCTCTAGAACAGTCGATTCCGGCGCGCTCCAAAACGACCATGGAATTCACAATTAAGGCCTGTTCACACATACAGAGGAGCGCTAAGTTAGCGCTATGTGAGCGCTCGAAGGAGCGCTCATGTGACGCTTCCTAGCGCGTGACTTCGTTCTAATATAAAGCGTGATTAGCGCTTTAGTAGCGCCTTGTTAGCGCTCCAGTAGCGCCTTGCTAGCGCTTCAGTAGCGCCTGGCCTGTTCACACATGCAGCGGAGCGCTACAAACATAGCGCTGACCTCGCGCTAAGCGCGTGCTGACGAAAGCATTCACCAGCTTTGTATCGCACCGTCAAAACTGTTGCTCATGGCAGACAATAAGTAGCTGACGGCACGTGAGAAACGCTACATCAGCGCTTCGCTGCATGTGAGAACCGCTTCAGCGCCGTGTAAGCGCTTCAGTAGCGCTTCTTGTACCGCGGTGCTGCGGATTAGCGGGTGCACTGCGGTTCCGGTTCCTGGGGTTGGGTGTGCATCAGCAGCACCATGGCGGACATGTGGGATGCTTAAATAGAAATGCCACAAATGCTCTTACATACGCGATTAGTGCATATGTGTGTGGACGGCTTAACGCCCAGAAGAGCCTTCTGGGTGCGCGAAATCTTTCGCCACCGAGATACCGACGGGTACCCGGCGAACCTTGTTCCCTGGCTGAGGGACCGAGACACATAGCTCTTTCGAAGGCGGTTATTTTTAACTGCGTGTCTTTGAAACCAGGGTCACGCATATCGAATATAAAGCGATGAGGTCGTACCCAATCAAATAGCCGCACAGAGTCCATGACTCTGGATCGCCTGCCCGACCCTTTGCTTGGAAAGCGGCTCTTTTACTTCCTCTTCATTCAATGTCAAAGGAAAAACAACAATAATGGAATCGCCGTGCACGCGCTGTTCCGCAGCAGCAAGCACGGCAAAAGGAGCGTGAGAGCGCTAACAAAGCGCTTCTGAAGCGCTAACAGAGCTCTAACAGAGCGCTAACAGAGCGCTTCTGAAGCGCTATATAACAGAGCGCTGCTGAAGCGCTAACCGAGCGCTACATCACGCGCTAGGAAGCGCCACATGAGCGCTCCTTGGAGCGCTCACGTAGCGCTAAGTTAGCGCTCCGCTGTATGTGTGAACCGGCCTTTAGTTATACATCATGAATGCTCAAAAATATTCGTAATGTGTTTATTGTAAGAGGCCCCCGTCACACAGTCAGGTCGCTTCGCTAGGCTTGTGCGAATTTCCAGAACTGTAGATGATCGCCTCAAATACCGTACTATGCCATTTCATGTCTCTATACGAAACACTGCCAGTAATCGGATGTTTCGCAATATTTATCATGCTCGTAATCCGTCTGGAGAGCTAGCTTTGTTGAGTGCGCTTCTCACCGCAACCTGGTGTACTGCGGTGAAGCGATAGACGCGGAGTAGGCATTGCAATTTTCCCTATCTTACTTCTCCAAAACGTATCCGTGCGCTGAAGGGATAATACTCCTCCACAGGCTGACGTTACACACGAAAATGTCGGCTATATAAAAAAAAAAATAAGAAAGGAACTTGGTGAAAATTGATTTATACGATTGCGGCTAATATAGTATATGATAGAGTGAGATATTCTGACAGCATATTTTTCAAATTCGAGATTGTGGGATTTTGCTACCGACACAGGTACCGATAGAGTAACCAAAGGGCTATCTCAACATTGGCGGCGATCTCAAAGGAGACGTCAAACCTAGTAGCGCGGTTCCCACATCTCCGCGGCAATACAGACGACGTTTAGGGCTACATTACCGCGGGTCGGTTCGATAAATGACCTCCGTCGGTGCCAATGATCGTCTACCATGTCTCACTATCTCGAATATAGCGGAAGTGAAGACACACGTACCAGAGTAAAAACAGAGTCCAAGAGCATTTATTAAAACACTCTCAAAATGAACTACTATGTCCCCATCCAAAATGCCCCCCGCGTCGGCAAGGTAAGCAAATGTCCTCACCTGCCAGACGCGGAGTTCCGGAGAGCCAAGATCGGGGAAGCATCGGAGAAGTCGCCGATACACGTCCCAAATACTAAAGTGTTTGCACGTCCTATCCCTTTCGCGGTCACCGGACGAGTCCCTTTCCCAAAAGTGGAAAAACAAGAGCCTCCTCGCCTGTCAGCAGTGCTTCGCATCGGAGCAATCGGAGCGGGGGGACGGAAAGAGGTCCCCCCGGGGAAAGAGTGAGAGGAGGGCGCTCCAAGACAGGGAACCCTCCGCCTCACGAACAGGTCGGAGCTCACGGTGAAGGCGGCCGAGCGTTCCGACTCGCGGCCGTTATCGCAGCCATCGGGGAAGGGAGATCCCCACAAGATTTAGCGAGGATACTTGGGTATTGCGAGATTTATGTAAACTTCGCTATAGGTTTAATTTTTTTTTGCTAACTCTTGTGTTTAGTTATCACCATTATCAGAGTCCCGTCTGTTCGAAGGTACAGTCAGTAGAGTAAATTAAAACCAAATTAGATGGAAGAGGGAATGGAAGCTTGGGAATAACCTTAATCACCTCGGCAGGATTGTTCTTAAGAAGGCATATTTATCGCTCACATGCCAAATTTATATATCAGAAAGTTCTACATATAAAATATATGGGATAAAACCTAACATTATTTCATTTAAACATACTATATTTGCTCTACATTTGGTTCCGTACCCAAAGTAACCATTTAACGGCAGTTCCTACTGTCCTTCCTGAATCAGCATTTCGTTGCAATGTACGGTGCTAGCTTTTAAGGCATAAGTGAATGGCTAGTTGAGGGGTTAAGGGAATCAAACCTGCCGGGAAATGAATGCTAAGAAACGGGAGCACAGAAGTGTAGTCGCAAAGTCGATATCGTTCTTCAGTTGGACAGGCCAACAGATGCGTCTTAGCATAATATTCGAAGTGGTATTATGAGTGAAAATAAAGTACGTGCTATGCTTCAGATTTTTTTTCTTTTCTGTTTCAAAATAAATTTTTGTCTGCTAAAAAAAAAAAAAAAAAAAAAAAAAACAGGGATTTTGGGTTTAATCTTTACCCGTGCCCGTTTCGACCTGGATGAGCACCGTACCGGCGTGCGGTCCTGTATCACTACTGCGTGAGCACGTTAAAGACCACAGGTTAGCAGACGTCCTGCACTGGCGAAATTGCTCATCTACAGTGCAAACCAGTGTCGCCCCATCCTAGCAGACCGACTTTACGCTGTATAAACACTAAACGTCCAATTTGACTTTTGACTTTGTCTGCTCCGAAACGTGCTTCCAAACGGTCCGGACGACGGGCCACATCTCTTGCTTGATTTTTCCTCCGCGGGGGCGGTGACAGCAGCCGTTGCGAAGAGGTGTTTCCGGAAGGTCGGCGGAACGAGAGACGTGCTCTCGCTAGACCGGTGCCAAAAAGGCAGCCAAGCGTCGCCGGCATCCCCCAGGTTACTGGCCTTCCTCCTCGACTCGGCCGGCCGACGCGTACCGCCGGAGGGTCCACACCAGGAAGACATCGAGAGTTGTATTCCACACACACGGACAGTCGGCTCGCTCGCTCGCGTCCACCTCTAGTCGATGACTCGAGGGCTGCCGAAATAGCACCCCTTTTTTTGGCTGTATAGGAGCGCCGACGATTGTACCACTGCATCTCTCTCCCAAGTTGTCTCTCAGATATCTACCGCGATACGTCCTTGTTTCCTTCTGGTGTCGGTGTTCCTACTCTTGTGTACACGTCTGCAGGCACGCTTCAAAAGCTAGTCTGGCCACCGTGGGTGGGAAACGCTTTGTTTGGGGCATCAGTTTGGCAACAATGGGCACGCCTTAGCAACCTATAGAATCGACTATCGGACAATCTACACACGTCTAAAGCACACAAGCGAGATGGCGGCAAGCAACCACGCATCAAAAGTTAGTCTGGCAACCGTGGGAGGGAAACGCTTTGTTGAGGGTAAATCGAGCCTAAACGAAACTCAGCTGCAGGTAGTCTATTTAAAAAGTCTATGAACATAGTATCTAAGTAACCAGAAAAGGAATGGGCATATGATGATCTAGTGACCATTTTAGTGGGGAATCTGAGAGATATCGAGTTAAACAAGAAGGAAAGCGAAAAAAAAAGGCACAAGCCAAAAGGCTGGTGGGATAGGGATAAGGAGGTCAAGGCAGTCATAGCCCGCCGCCCAGAGGCATCCAGGGAGCACAGATGAGCAAACAAATGGGGGGGGGGGGGGGGATCATTCCAGCGGAAGTGGCGTCAAAATGCCTCCCCTTAGCTGGAGACGAAAATGGAGGCATTAGCTTTAATACAGGCTCAAATTGGTACTGCAGGAGTACACTGGATGGTGGAAGTAAATAAAGATGACAGGACTGCGGCAAGAAGGTTTTGGGAGCACATTAAAACGCAGGGGAGAAAGACAGAGGGGTGCCAGCACGATAATATTGTTAAGAAGAAAAAGAAGTGACTTTTTTAGTGAGGAGACAAGAGAAGAAGAAGCAGAGGCACTGAGCATTGCATGATTGTAACCGCCATTTTCAGTCTTCACCTAATGTAAATTAAATCATTGTAGGGTGATTTCAGATAAGATCGACCAAAGGGTGGCTGGTCGACATTTGTAAATCAACTGATGATTTTATATGCCATTGTCTAGTGTCTGGCATAAACGAATCCACACTTATACCTGTTTTCACCTTAAGAACCGAAGTAAAACAAGTCCGGCTCCTCGCGGAACATTACTAATTTCCCCCTTTATGTGGATAATGAAGACATATGTAGGTGAATTTTAGATTAGATATATGTTATCTTTTCACTATGTACACGTTCCAAACGTCAAAGGCATCGCTTTTTCCTCCGACAACCGAATCTCGTGAGAACTATTTCGGGCCGCGTAGGAACAATGCGCAAAACGTACTTTTTTCTTAAGGTGAAAACAGGTATAGTTTTGTCCAGAAAAAAAAATTTGGGGACCGGAAAAATCGTAAACCATGAAGAAGTGGACAGTTGCATTAACGCGCACTGATGGAAGGGGCACGTTTGAAAGTGAATAACTAAAAGAATAATGTTAGAATTCTAATACTTTTTAAAAACAAACTATTGGTACAGCTTTATTGTAATATAAATTAATAATATGTATGTAAATTTTATTTAATTTCTTAAAAATTGCCAAACATGCCTGCTTGAACGACAAATGGCAACATTTGGAGGCTTGTATCTCATGAAATAATTTAATCATTATCATATAATTTGCAGGAAGTGTTTTACTTATATATGTATATTATTTAAAAAAAAATAAATAAGGTATTTGAGTGATACGACAGTCGGGAGATATTTAGGCAAACATGGGAAAAAATCGAACAACGAAAAATTCCGATGCAAATAAAAAAAAAAAACACCACCTTCGATTCTTTTTTTAAATTTGGGTACCCTGTCATACTTTATTTCGGCATTCATTTCTATTAAAACATGTTGCATTATTTTATTTAGAAAGAAGACAGAGCTCCCCAAAGTAGGGTCCTTTTTCAAAGCCTACACGTAGCAGTGCCCTATACGAGAAGTGACTCTGAGTTCCAGTTTCAGGAAGCTAACACACATCTTTCATATATTTTTATTTATATGAGGTCACTGACAACTAGAGCAATTGGTCACACACTAAAATTGAGGATCGAGAAACAACTGTGTACAACGAGCTATCATATTACGAACTAGTGATCCGAGAAAAGATCCTGCAGCCCATCGGTCGCTGGGAACTTTGTTTACTTTATTTTCCTACGGCACTATATGCTCCTCTTTCTTACCCTCTATCTCCATCTCTTTCGTATATATATCCCTGACGTATATCTAGAATAAAAACATATTCAAGCATTCCCTTTCTGCGTGATAATGTTATGTGGCTAGCAACAATCATTTCCTTGCGAAGGTCTCAATTATGGCGCAATAGTTGACGGAAGTAGCAGGCGACACTCGCCGCTAGTTCTGGCAAAACGACCTATAAAATATTTTTTAGCATTTCCTCGCTCGCTGTCAAGGATAAGGGGGTTTGCTTCAAACCAGTAAAATATGGTCGACGATGCCTTTTTACTGAGAAGTCGTGTCTGTCGCCATCCCACTCGCTGGCTTCGCGGGCGATATCAGGCACAAAGAGGCACACCGACAAAGAGCACAACCCCCAAATACTCGAGCCCCGCCTATATACAATAGAGCGTAAACACTGTCGCCATGTTAACCTAGGAAAGGTTAACATGGCGACAGTGTTTACGTTTTAGGTAAGAAAAAGCATGGCGTGTGGTATGAGCCGGATCCTCACACGAGGTGAACCTGAGAACCTGTCTGCTGCCCTAGAGTACTTCACGAAAGACGAGCTACAATGTTCGCGTCAAGGTCCCAACCAGAAGGACGTGATCTCTGTCATGCTCGACGTGGAGATAACGTTCGTGCCAAAGCGCTTCCTGACACGCTCTATCCGAGAGGCCTTTCGTGTATACAGAGACAAGCATCCTGATTCCGGCGTTGGGTTAACGAAACTTCATTCCTTGTGCCCTAGATGGGTCAAATGTATTCGACACCAGGAAGTGTGCATTTGTGTGCGCTGCGCCAATTATTACCTTTGTATTGCCGCTGTAGAGAACGTTACAGGCTCAACATTCAACACTGGACAAATGAATTCTGCATTTCTGTGCGACCCACTAAAAAGTCTGTGTCTTTAAGAAGGCTATGATCACTGCCCGAAAGGCCAGTCTTTTACACTCGAAGAACTTCATATCCATAACCATATCAGGCAAACGCAAGATAAAGCGATCTACGATGAAAAGCATGCAGCTGCATGCAACGCGAAAGCATTATCTTTTATTTTGACTTTGCTGAAAACTGGACCATCGTGCTTCCTGACAAAGTTAAAACATACCACTGAAGAAAAAAAGTTACGATATTTACTTGTGTAGTGACGACAAGAAAATCTACAAACAGCGTTGCTATCATCGGTGAGGACCTGCGTGACGACGTCGCTCTCACGTGCTTGGCTCTAGAAAAAGTGAGAGTGGGTTGAAAACAACGTTGCGGTACACAAGCACGTGACGTACGTAAGTGACGGGGCCGCCAGTCATTTTAAGAATTGCTACCAGCTTCACCAGTTTGCACAGAATGATTGCCCACAAGCCCAGTGCTCATTTTCTGCATCTGGACATGGGAAAATGCATGCGACGGAGTTGGCGGACTCGTGAAGCACCAGGCCACGCTAAACAACCTGAAAGAACGTTCAATAAACGCAATTCAGACGGCCAGGACAATGGTGAGCGTTCTATTTGAGAAACTGGGCACATCTTGCGTATCTGGACGAAAATGAGCTTGTTCGGTATCGTCAAAAAAAAAAAAAAAAAAAAAAAAAGGCTGACGGTGCGCGACTTTCCTGGTATTCATTCTTGGCACGCGTGGCGGCTGTGCAAGTCAGTCAACAGAAGGAACCTGTGACATATATGTAGAACGGACAGTCAGATCTCGTTAGAAGAAACTTTATTAAATGGGTACATCGAGTAAAGCCTTAGTGTAAAGTGCCGAATTTGATGCCCCAAGGACTGCTCATTTCGAATGCCGGGTTATCTTATTTATCACAGTTTGCTTCGCGGGGTATTTAACCTACTGCTTTACGTGGCTTATTGAATCTTTATCCGATCACCATATGAGAATCACGAATCGTTATCCTCGCGCAGGATGAAATATCTCTGCTTGCCGCGATCCATTCGTACACCGAGAGTATCGAAGCTCTTACAGTCCGGCGCTGTGGCACACCTCACCTGAAATGATTTGTCCCCGGAAATACATAACTAACATAAACAATTTTAGTATTGTATCTTTATTTTTGTGTGTGGAAGTAAAGTTGTTTCTTTGTTTTTTTTAATATAAATTGTACCGGAAAGTAAAACTTCACACTACATCATCTTTTCTCGAATCACTAGTCTCTAATATGGTACCTCTTTGTACGCTGTATGTAAAATGCTGTATATAGTTTCTCCTCACTTTTAGTGTGTGACCGATTGCTCTAGTTGTCAGTGACCTCATATGAATAAAAATATATGAAAGATGTGTGTTAGTTTCCTGAAACTGGAACTCAGAGTCACTTCTCGTATAGGGCACTGCTACGTGTTGGCTTTGAAAAAGGACCCTACTTTGGGGAGCTGTATCTTCTTTCTCAATAAAATGATGCAACATGTTTTTAATAGAAATGAATGCCGAAATAGAGTATGACAGGGTACCCAAATTTAAAAAAAAATCGAAGGTGGTGTTTTTTTTTTTTGTTTGCGTCGGAATGTTTCGTTGTTTGATTTTTTTCCCATGTTTGCCTAAATATATCCCGACTCAAGTCTACTATTTTTTTAAATAGTAGACATATATAAGTAAAATACTACCTGCAAACTATATATGATAATGATTAAATTTTTTCATGGGAGATACAGGCCTCCAAATTTTGTCGTTCGAGCAGGCATGTTTGACAATTTTTATGAAATTAAATAAAATTTACATAAATATTATTACTTTATATTACAAGCAAGCTGTACCCATAGTTTGTTTTTAAAAAGTATTAGAATTCTTCTAACATTATCCTTTTAGTTATTCACTTTCAAACGTGCCCCCTCCGTCAGTTTGCGTTAATGCAACTGTCCACCTCTTCATGCTTTACGATTTTTCCTGTCCCCAAATTTTTTTTCTGGACAAAACTAAGTGTGGATTCGTGTATACCAGACACTAGACAATGGCATATAAAAACATCAGTTGATTTAAAAATGTCGACCAGCCACCCTTTGGTCGATCTTATCTGAAATCACCCAGTAGTGAATTGAAGTTACCGCTCGTGGAGCAGGTACAAAGCTAGAGGTTGCGATAAGGCGCCCGTGCTATTTTTCCGTCTCTTATCTAGCCCCAGCCTTGTACCTGCTCCACGAGTGGTAACTTTAGTGCACTACTACGCTTCTCACGCGCTCAAAGTCTTTCTGAAAATGATTGAATTAGGGGTTTTCGATGACGCTGAGCAAGTTTCTAATTGGAATGATATGTCTATTTTTATTAATTAAGAAGCTAATTAACGAAATTTAATTAATTAGCCAACTTCTCGCAAGGATTAGCCACCCACATAATGTCCCCCTTGCCGTATAACTCACTTGAAAAAACCGTACTAGTGCATCTTTTACGGATTTTTTGTAATAAATCTGTTTGAATTAAAAATGAACACCCGGTATATATATATATACACACATACATTGATAGATAGAGGGACCAGAATTTTGTTTAAAGGGGCCCTGCAATCATATTTAAGCATCTACCTTTTTTGCGGTTTCCACGTCTCTTGAAGTTCGGGCAAGCCAGCCGGCACGGAGAGAGTAACTAAATATCAGTGCGTCATATTTTAACCGGACGACGTGGAAACCTCCTCCACCGACGAGGGCGACCCGCGGTACCGAAAGCGCGCAAAATGTGACATCTTTGGTCCTGGTGTTACTACTGGTCAGAGCCGCTAAAAGCTTCTTTTTAGTCGAAATACAAAATATAAGTGGCGCGAACCGTTTCAATTATTTATAAAAGTAGTTTTTGTTCAGTATTTTAGATCAGAAAAGAAACGAATGCAGTTTATAAAGTACGGAAACAAAAATGACCCGTCGACATACCCGCCACCAAGCGGTGGAAAAGGCGGCGCATACTAGAAAGGAGTAGTGGGATCAGGCGCCGACACGGAAAGGTCCCGGATGTACGCAGCGGCTCTGCGGTCTTATGGGCAAGAGGATCCGACCGGCTCCGAGCGTTCCGAAGGTCTTCGGCGAGAAGCTTTGTATTGCGGTTTGGCCGTTTCGCGGTATGGCAGCGCGAAGTGACTTCCATTCTGAACTGATCTTTACCCCGTGTTTGCTGTCGTTTGTGGCCAATGAAGTGTCATGCCGAATTAGTGTTTAATCGCGCAGCAAATGCAATGAGAGCCACTCTGGCTGCCCGCCCCATACAGCCTATCCAGAATATGCTTTAGTGGCGCCCTCTTGCGCCGTCGACACGGAGTACGGCAGCCGTGAGCGCTCGCGATGAGCCCACTACCCCTCCTCTAGTTCACGGCCACTCGAGCAACGAAGGACGTCATGAGGGAGGTTATTTTTCGCTTGTTTTTGTAATTTTAATTTGCCTATAACTTTTAAAATAAAGCGAATTTCGAGAAAAGAGAAGTTTCACTAAGTTACTACGTTCAGTGCGCTCAGGCTCTGTGCAAATTAAAAACCAGTAAAAAAGTCCTTGCAGGGCCCCTTTAAGGCAAAAGAGAATTAGCATCAGGTGTCTACTGTATTTGAAGTTTTTATTTCTGAAATAGGTTTTCTTCACGCTCGAAATATTTATCTCTCTTGTTGCAATTAGAAAGCTGAGAAAAATTTTTGTGTATTGTCATATCCTTCTTTTCTTAAGGGTAATTTTAGTCATTTTGGTTTCCAGGCGGCCCTTGTATGTCTGGTAGTTTTTGAGAGTCTGGTTCTGTCATAGCTGTGTCTGGTGCCTGTGGATGATGAATTACCTGATCCCTTCATTGAATTTGATTCCTACCTCTTTCAGGTCGGGGGATGCAGAGGGGCTACCAGAGACAGCCCAGGAGTAACGGCAATTTTATGGGACAGTTCAGGTGAGTGCAAAGGCACATCCTCGACTTGGGGCTGTGAACTTCACTATAAGTGGCTTCGGTGCCTCTTACTAAACTACGTCTGTATATGGTCAGTTTTATACGGCATACTGTGTTATTAATTGAAGGGCTCACTGTCAAATTACTGACACCTTCACATGGTGAACTTTTTAACTTTCATCCAAGGCATATCTTGGTGCATTCTATTTCGTGAAATTTCATGGCATAGCTTCATTTCTGTGAAAAATGAGAACAGAGAAGAAAAATGAGAATGCGTTGCAATGCGAGTGCCATGGTGTGGAGATGCGATTGCCATAATAATCGTCCAGTTTTACCAGGAGTGAGGAACTCTCGCCCTGTCTCATTGCGGCAGCTGCCACGCAACCATTTTGCAAGGTGTCTTCTCGCAGCTTTCTAGCTCACTGGTTGCAATGTTCAATGGTGGCAGCATCATCGTCTGAACTCCCAGACGATGGTGAGTGTGGTCGACGAGCGAGTTCGAACAAGAACGACTAGGGGCACTACGTAAAACCCCGATTATACATCCTCAGATTATGCGACGTTGCACATTTTACGACGATTTGGCGTGGTCTCGGTGAACTCCCCATAGAGACAGTGTGTTAGAAGTTTGGATTTCACGACGTGCGGTTACGTTCATCCGCGTCCTACGAGGAACCTGACGAGTTAGATCGCCAGGAAAAAAAGAGATCAAATATGAAAACGAAGGGCGCAGCACCGGCAAATGTATTGTCCTGCTTCCCCTGGGAGTTCAGTCCGCTTTGCTGGCAGTGTTGCTTTTAGGTAGTTTGTTGTTTTCGCACACTGCTACCGTAAAATCCCGTATGAACGCCCACACGTTTTGAAGAGATAAATGGTGAAAACTATTGGGTGGGCGATCTTTGGGAATGAGACAGCAAACGTTTATAAAAAAATAACCGGTAAACACTACAGCACCCGCTATCAACCAGATGACAAGGGAGCTGATTTCGCGTACACGGCAAAGTTGGTTCCCTGGTGCGACAAAAACACGTGGAAACCCGCTATGAGCTCGCATATCACGGGAATGGATGTCCCAGGTTGCGGATGCAGCAGATTCGTGTTTCACGGTGCGATAAGCACGCTGGAGCCCACTACGAATTTACATGTCAAGAGAGCCATTATCGCGTATGCAGATCACAGACATGACAAATTCGGGATTCACGGTGCTACTACAAACATGTGGGAACCTGCTGCAAGCTCGCTTGTCATGTGTACCGATAATGCAAATTGCACAGTTGATGCGATTCCTGTCGGATATTGCGGGATGTCCGACAGGAGTAACATCAACCGCGGGAATCGGGGGGGGGTGTTTCAGAATTGTTTGCCTATGGATATTTAGCTAGAAAAACTGGACGGGTGATCTCTCGGGAGAGGGCGTTCATACGGGATTTTAGGGTAGTTCTTCTAATCGTGCCTTCCTTCGCTTTTGCACTTTGCCACAACATGCAGTGATGTGATTGCCGTGCCAAAGTGCTTACCCTGCTACGTTTTGCCAAATTTGAGAAAGTTGCACCAACATTGCACCGGAAGTCCGAATTGCTTAAAATACATAAAAGACATATGCAAGGAAAAAAAAAAAAAAAAAATTCTGGATGGGAAAAGGATGTCATGAACTGAATTTACAACAAACAAAACATTTTTTTCGAGTTATATTTACGGCGCGGAACGAATTTGTAGTTGGCGCCCGCAGGAGCTGCCACTAGTCACGTGGTAGACTTGAGCGCCCTGGTGCTGTGCCGCTGCTGCCGCAAGTTACACCAGAGCCATTCCTGCCACTGCAGTCCCGGCTGCTGCCCGTTGGACTCGTTCTCCAGGCCTCTGCCGAAGAGAACACTCTGGCGCGCCGCCACAGTCGATTTCTGACCAGCGCACAAGTCTTCACGTGGTGCTTGCGCTTTTTCGGGAGCTTCCTATGGGCTCTAAAAGTTACTTAATAATCTTTGTGTTTTTGTTGCACTTAAAACTAAGATTAATAAGCAAGTTTTAGTGCCCATAGGAAGCTTCTAAAAGAGCCCAAGCACCACGTGACTATGGTGGCCAGTCAACGTGACTTAAGCAACCAATTTTCCATGGGCTCCCAGGGGCACCAACTACAAATTAGTTTTGCGCCGTAAATATACACCTTTCTACGTGGGCGCCGCCATCTTCAATTTTGGAACTTCCGGTATGCGTGAAAACATCGCTTTTTTTTCGCCTCGACAGTAGAACGCGTTAAAATTTTAATTGCAACCGTTAGTCGTTCTTATTATGACCCTTCTATACTTTTTTACTTGCTCGGGGTTGTAATCTCTTGCTTTTTGTTCGGAACGCATACCGGATACGGGGACAACGTGGCTGGGTGCGAGGCTAAACGAAAAAGGTGTATAGCTTCAGATTTGTTTTTTCAGTTTTGGGAGGTTCACAATATTTTTCATGTGCATGTTTGCTCTTCCAGGTTAGCTAGCTTCGTCTTCGTTGAGGGCGCTTCTCACCACGCACTTGTGTACTGCAGTGAAGCGACAGCCGCAAAATGAACATAGCAATTTTACGTGTCTTTTCTCGCCGCAGTGCATCTGCGTGCTAAGGGGAAAGCACCCTTCCAGAGTAGGACATGGCACGCAATTTCTGACTAAGCTATGGCTATTGTATACATGGGTTGCACTGACGTCACATGGCATACCTTTGACCACCATGTAAGAGGAGGAGAGGGAAGCTGCTTTTGTAAGAATCTTGAGTGATGGGTTACTCTTCTTGGAGGAGAATAGGAGACGTCTGTGCAAATGCAGGAGGCACAAAAGAGGATTCTGATAAGTGGGGAGCTCCCTTTTACCCTCTTCTCTGGTGGTCATCGGAGCGCTCTTTGAATGCGACACATGCAACCCATGTATATGTGATGAACTGCAATATTCTGACGATAGCCTTTTCAAATTTGAATATACACCAACTTATGTTTACAAACAACACGGAGCGGCCCTAGCGGACGCCACCGGCGCCGCGCATGTGCGATGGGGGTGTGGGCAAGAAGCTCGCCGTCGCCCATAAACAAACCATTGAAATGAGACGTTGTCGGCGTCGGTGTGAGTCCCCCTGCCCCTTTTCGCGTTGTCGAATTGTTGATTCTACGTCTTCCTGGCAATGTCTGACTGCTTGAGCGGCGTCAGCGAAATTACCGAGGCTCGTTACACCGCAAAACTTTGCGTGATAATGTGATATGTGGTGATTGATTCCGCGTGGACGCCGCAGTATGTACGCTAAAGCCTGATTCGCATGTAAGATTTCGCTCGCAATTTGAGTCGCGACGCCGCTCGGGCTGCAAAAGCCGTGACCGTAGCTGAGATGGTCGACGTCGATACTGAAAATCGCTAGCAGAATCGGACAAGTGATTAGACACACAAGTCGGTGATGGTCACTGGTAACAATGATCAACATCTTGTATCTACTGTTTACATCGAACCTACTTGCCAACCTTCAAACTTTAGTCTTTGAAACCTGCACTTACTTCTTATCGCAAGTATCGGGCCAACATTTGGTCTACGGGCCGGCGTCGTCTAAGAGAGCAGACGACAAGCAGAAACGGTCGAAAGAGCAACGACAGTTCGAACTCAGCGGCCGTTTGAACTTGAAGACTCACTGAACGTAGTCCGCAGGTGGTCCGCACAACTTGACGGTTTTCTGGCGTTCATGTTGAACAAAACAAGTAAATCTCATGACCACAACTATCCGTGAATTCAACCCAAAGTGCTTCCCGCCCAAGCAATCGTTGTCCGACGGCGTCGGCTTTTCCCTTTTCACTCACGGCACATATCCCGATTCTCGACGAACCGAGCACATGAAAACTGACCTTCAAACCTTTCTCGCACACTTTGGTACGGCCCCAGCCGCGGCGTTTTGACGAGAAGGCAGGTTTTTGTCTGGTCCTTTCAAAACAACGCAGGAATACACGTCTGGCATGGGGACTTCTGCCCACAGCCCCAGACCGGAAGTGCGACCGACGCTCCACCACCGCGCTGTGACGTCACAGAGTTGAGTTCGTGTATAGCACAAATAATTAAATATTGGAAAAAAAAAATTGCATGGATTGTTTTATAAGTTTATTTTTACTTTCTTGTTTAAGTATTACCTTTATACGGCTTCCTGTCTGTTTTGACAGTTACAGTCAATAGAGTGACTAAATTATCGAGCTGTGGATGGAAGCTTGGAAAGAGCCTTAATGAGTTTGGCAGGATTGGTTTTAACTTTTAAGGCATATTTATCATTCACATGGACAATTTTCATTATATAATTAAGTAATGTTATAAGTTAATGTTATGATATAATGATCATAATCAATACGTTTTTTTTTATTAGATCATAGAATTGCAGTTTAATTGGAACCTTTAGAATTTGAACAGAACATCAATTGGGTGCTCTAAATTACTTTAACATTATTTCAGTGGAATATTTTACAGTGATGTCTCGTTTATATGGTCACCTCCATTCCCCGAAAAGTCGTCCATAATGCTAGTTGTCCATAATAACGAGGCAAAAATGCGTGTATTTACCCATTTTCGTTCCCCAAAACGTTGTCCGCATAGCGAGGTATCTATATTACGGGGTCAGTATTAACGAGACATCAGTATATTTGCTTTACCCTTGATTCTGTACAGAAAATAACTATGCACTGCAGTTCATACTGTCCTTGATCAATTAGCATCTTGTTGCCGTGTTTGGTGCTTCTATGCACAACTAGCAGTTTGTTCTGGTTCGAGGGATCAAACCTGCCGAGCAGCTGATTCTAACAACAAAACTGGGAAGTCAAAGTAACATTTTCTTTCAGTTCGACAGGTACACAACACAAATCTTACATCATATTTGCAGTTGTATGAATGAAAATGGTTGTGTGCTTATGCGCAAAGTTGTTTTTGTTGCTCCAGAATGGACTTTTGACTGCTGCCAAAGAGAGCTCCAAAATGACTCTGACCAATCACAGCACTGAACACGTGACAAATCTGATTCGCGCTTGCTCTTGCATTCCATTTTTTTTTCTTTTTTTTTTTCTTTTTTTGAATTTTTGTGGTTTTTGTGCTGCGAGGTGGTGCCCGGGGTCATGTCTGCTGCAGTCGCAATTGTGGGTCTTGGCATATTCTCTGCATATAATTTACACATGTTCTGCAGAGGTTCAGGTGCTCTTGAATCATGAGTGCACTGTACACGTTATCCATGTGACAGTTTTATAATTGTCAGTTATACAACTTTTACATAGATAACGTGGACGGGGTACTAATTGAGGTTCCACTATCAATCAATGATGGTAGGACCTTTTAAAGGTGAGAGCCCTCTTTTCTGCAGTGGCACGTTTGCCAACGTGCTCAGACTTTGAACTTTGTGAAAAGTGAAATTGTCTGAACTGGAGAACCGGGACACAGTGGAAGTGTGCATGGGGGAAGAGATGGAAAGGTGATCCGGAAGGAAGCGTCGCAAAAGCCCGAATTCCTTTCAAGCCCTTCAAGGCAAAAGGCAGAATTTCCTTGAGAGGCAAAGGGGTGGGAGGGGGGAGGGGAGTGGAGCAAACGGAAGGGGGCGCTGCAGACGAGCGGCCTAGCGCGCTGCGTTGGCCGCATTTGATGGCAGTTCTTAGTGCAGCAATCGGAAAGGCAAAGACATCAAAGGGTAAATTCATGTGCACCTCTCTATCGGAGTTTAACAGGAGCAGCATTTCTGAAGATATAAACTGCGAATGTATCAATGAGCTTCGCACATTAAAACTGCAAACAACAAAAACAGGAGCTGTACACCCCACAACACAAATAGAGTACAGTACAAAGAAAATTAAGTTCTCGAAAAGGAAAAACACGAAAAGTGTACAACCTACAGCATGTTATGTGTAGCTCCAAATAAGGCTTTATTTTAGGCACAAAAAAGCCAACTGATCAGGGCTGCCCCCTCATACCCTTTTGTACTCACGTGCGGTGACTACACAAAAATCAGAATATAGTTGAAAAGTATAATAAGCTGTATAAGGCACATTTTATTAATAAAAATATGAAATCCGTAAGGCATCATTTTTGTCGCCACCGAAGTATAGAACATACGTCGATTTTAAACCTTTGACGGTTGAGTTTTCTCTTTTTTTTTTTTTTCCCAAAAGAGGTTTTCCTAAACAGAGTTAAGGGTGCAGACGAGCTGGCATTATGTTCAAACACCTGAGACTGGGTTTGAAAAACCCTTGAAAACAACCAAAAGTATAAGAGACGGGGAAAGAAGTCAGCCAGACGACGTCTCAAAATCAGCTAATAAGTTATTCAGTAATCCTCTTAATACACTTTGAAACCAAGTTTCTCACCGACCAACACAACAACAAAAAAAAAATGCTTTTCAATTTTCTATTTTTTCTTTGAACTTTGCAGCCACTTATGACGCGCTATGACCTTGCGCGGTTACTCTACGTTTGAACAAAGCTCACACTTCTGAGCTGAGAAACCCCCTTACACCCCAAACGACCTTGCTGGCCAGCAAGGTCATCCAGAGCAGCGGACTTACGAAGTGGCCATCACGTGCTTGGAGTGTCTAATTTCAAAAGTATAAATCCCTGTGCAAAGCGAAACAACATGCGAATGTAGCCTTTATAGTTTGCCAAAAATATGACAAATAGAGCAACCCTCTCGCAGTGCACGCAATTCCGCGTTT